>SEYY01022290.1:37500-62500 GCA_009176605.1 Armadillidium nasatum | reverse complement strand
TGAAAAATAATATAAAAATAAAGATATTATATTACTGTAGTCGATATTTCAGAGAAATTTACTACATATGTTATTTACTACTATGTTAGGTTAGGTTTAAGTTAGGGTTAGATTGTTAGGTTAGTGTTGCGATTTATAAGTAAAATCTAACCAGTTATTATGTTATAATATAAGAATAAATGAATGAATCTGCGAGCTTTTTCTATGCTCTTGAAGTAGGAAGGAATACTTTCTGACTTATCGTTTATATTATTATAAGATAATATTTATTTAATTCTTATTCCTTCCAATTATTTTATTTCTGTATTATAATATGATTTATTATATCTTTATATTTATTAAAATTCACCTCTTCCTAAAACTTACATTTTTATAACAGAATTCCGCCACAAGCGTACCTCAAAAATATTCCTCCGCGGGCATTTTCGTTAGTGGCCATTTTTTGAGCATCTCCCGTCCCTTTACTCGAAAAACTTTCATCTTACAACGCTTGTAACTTTTTATAAAATGCATTTGGTTCATTCTTATAATCATTTTCGTAATGAGGAGATAAAATTCTTTATAGATATATATAAATTGCCACATTTCAGATATATATATATATATATATATATATATATATATATATATATATATATATATATATATATATATATATATATATATATATATATATATATATATATATATATATATATATATATATATATATATATATATATATAACCACGTGGTATCAGTTACCAGTCAATTTTCTTGAGTTTAAATGTAATTATCACTTTCTTATCAAGTTTATTAGATCCTTTAATCATTAAAGATGTTAGGCTCTTACGATAAAGTTCAATTAGACTTATTATTAATTAGTAATCGGCAAATTTATTAAAATTATAGGCCGACTTCATATTTTTGTTATTTCGTAACCAAATGAGCTCAAACTTGGACGGAAGAAAACACACGAGAACATTCTAGAAAATTACGTCAGCATTCCCACTTGGTAACAGACAAAATCATTAAAATTGAACTTCCGGTTATAAAGTAGCAATTAATCTTTATATATTTCAATTCACTTAATGTTTGTAATATTCTTATAGTAAACATCGATTAATAAAAAACCAAGTTAAATATCTTGCAACGAACTACTTTACAAAGAGTTTAGATGCCCGTTTAAATTGCTCAAGGAAAACCAGTCTAGAAGTGAAACCTGTGAAGGCAGATTGTGTTTGTGTAGAGCTAAACATTTTCGCATTTGATGTTAAAGATAATAATAATCGAAAGATTGATTTAACTAAAATTGTGAAATTTGACGTAGAGATCGTTGTTTCGAATGAAATATTCTCAGAATTAATATTTCTTCCATTTAAAGTAGATCATTTTTACGTGATTTTCGTCAAGAATATTATTCGTGGAATTGATGTCGGTACAACTTGTAAGTAGTCTATCGTATGGAGTTGTAAGTATAGTTGGTTGTACACTCCGTCTTTAATTGTAACTTGGGTCGTCGTACGTAAGTATACTCCCATCACTTGATATTAAGAATAATAATTATTATTGTTAATATCAACAAAGTTTATTTGAAATCATAGCATCACTATTATAAATGTGTTAAATTACATACAGTACTATTAAATTAATACAACACGCTTCTTCTGTATAACACAATTTGCCGTTCGCTTGAGTTTATTCTAAGCTCACGTGAATAGTTTGAAGAACAATTACACCTTTACCTTTTTCCTTAACTTCCGCCTAATCCTTCTCCAATTATTCTTCTGACTTTAGGTGTTGCTTTCAATCAAGTTCGGTGTCTATCTTAGAGTTTAAGATTTGGTGAATAACCAGTTGTGATATTGCAAAATACTGCAATTGATTACTCATTGAGTTTGAATGAAAATTTAGGCAACATCCCCAGCTTGAAGGAGGGTAGGCAAGGAGGACACAATCCTTTACACAAAGGTAAATAAACCTTATATTACACAACCATAATAATCTGGGAAACAACCCGGAACAACCCCCTCCGTATACAACTGCATTTTTTATTTGGTTTTCCAACCAGCTGTTGAGCAATACTTGCAGTTTATTGCGTTAGAAAATAGTTGGTTATGGAAAAGGAGTGATTTTACCAGTTTTGATTCGACAAATTAGAAACTGTCGTCAGAATTGGAAAAAACATTTTGGCGCCCCCGTGCATTCCCCCCCCCTATAAAAACTTATTTTAAAGTGGGAATTATCCCACAGTAAAGATCTCGCTGTTACTTTATTTACATTGGAAATTATTCCACAGCAACGATCTCGCTGGTATCTTATTTTACATTGGAAATTATTCCACAGTAAAGATCTCGCTGGTATCTTATTTTACATTGGGAATTATCCCACAGAAAACATCTTGACGCTCAACGTGCATTTAAAAACCGTCGTTTAGTGCCATTTTCCTGGCACCTAACGTTTAACCGTTTTAATCATAGCAACAATATCGATGTTAATTTAAATTTTGGGAATTATCTCAAAGCAACAATATCGATGTTATTTTAAATTTTGGGAATTATCTCAAAACAACAATATTACTATTACTTTAAATTTGTTTGGGAATTATCCGACAACAACATTAAAAATTTACTCTAACTTCTACACCTAAAAATTTTTTTTTGTAGTCGCATTCTCCACTCCTTCATTTGTTATCTCTTAAGCGAAGAAATTCCCCTTTTTATTTGAAAATATTCTTTAATCTACTGTAATTTATTTTTGCAAATATTTTATATTGCTTTTAATTTGCTATATTTTTATTCGCAAATCTTTTATTCCACTTTTCATTCGCAGTAAACTTTTTAAAATTTTTTTTTTTTTTTTTTTTTTTTTTTTTTTTTTTTTTTTTTTTTTTTTTTTTTTTTTTATATATTTTTTTTTTTTTTAAGCGACAAAACATTTTTTTTTCTGCTAAACATTCTGCTTTAAAGCTTTCAATTTAAAGCGACATTTTTCAATATATTCCTTTTTTTTAAGCGACATTTTTCAATATATTCTCCTTTTTTAAAGCAACAATAGTACCTTTTTTTTTTAAAATTTGTTTGGAAATAATCCGACAACAACAAAAAAAAAAAAAAAATTTTTTTTTTTTTTTTTTTTTTTTTTTTTTTTTTTTTTTTTTTTTTTTTTTTTTTTTTTTTTTTTTTTTTTTTTTTTTTTTTTTAAACCGCTTTCGCAGTTATTTTAAAATTTATATTTCCATTTGGAGTATTGCGATTTTCATTTTTATATATTTTTAAAACTCTCTCTTACAAATTTTTGGCCTAATTTTTTTTTTTTTTTATATTTTTACAACTCTCTTGCAAATATTTGGCCTCATTTTTTTTATATTTTTAAAACTCTCTTTGCAAACTTTTGGCCTAAATTTTTTTTATATTTTTAAAACTTTTGCAAATTTTGGCCTAATTTTTTTTTATATTTTTAAACCTCTCTTTGAAAATTTTTGGCCTAATTTTTTTTTTTTTTTATATTTTTAAAACTCTTGCAAATATTTGGCCTCATTTTTTTTATATTTTTAAAACTCTCTTTGCAAACTTTTGGCCTAAATTTTTTTTATATTTTTAAAACTTTTGCAAATTTTGGCAAATTTTTTTTTTTTTTTTTAAATTTTTGAAAATTTTTTGGCCTAATTTTTTTTTTTTAAATTTTTTTAAAAATTTTTTTTTTTTTTTTTTTTTTTTTTTTTTTTTTTTTTTTTTTTTTTTTTTTTTTTTTTTTTTTTTTTTTTTTTTTTTTTTTTTTTATATTTTTAAAACTTTTGCAAATTTTGGCCTAATTTTTTTTTATATTTTTAAACCTCTCTTTGAAAATTTTTGGCCTAAATTTTTTTTTTTTTTTATATTTTTAAACCTCTCTGAAAATTTTTGGCCTAATTTTTTTTTTTTTTTATATTTTTTTTTTTTTTTTTTTTTTTTTTTTTTTTTTTTATATTTTTAAAATTCTCTATTGCAACCTTTTTTTTTATATTGTTGGCCTAATTTTTTATATATTAAAAATCCTTGCAAGAATATATTTTTGGGGTAGACCTAAAAATTTAAAAAAAACAAAAAAAAACAAAAAAAAAATTGCTGTATTTTCAAAATTTATATTTTATTCATTCTTAATTAAGCGTAAATTTTTTTTTTCTTTTCCCCTAATCTTAATCCTTAGTTTATTTTTTTTTTATTTTATTGTTTTTTTTTTTTTTTTTTTTTTTTTTTTTTTTTTTTTAATTTTATTTTTTACTTCTATTTTCAACTTGGCAGTAATCTTTTAATTTATATTTTTTGCTGCTATTTTCAACTTGGCAGTAATCTTTTAATTTATATTTTTTACTGCTATTTTCAACTTGGCAGTAATCTTTTAATTTATTTTTTACTGCTATTTTCAACTTGGCAGTAATCTTTTATTTTATATTTTTTACTGCTATTTTCAACTTGGCAGTAATCTTTTAATTTATATTTTTTACTGCTATTTTCAACTTGGCAGTAATCTTTTAATTTTTATTTTTTACTGTTATTTTCAGCTTGGCAGTAATCTTATTTTTTATATTTTTTACTGCTATTTTAAACTGCTTGCAGCTTAGCAGTGATCCTTCCCTTTTATATTTGTTATATTTCTATTATTTCATTTATTTTTGCTGCCATTTTACGCCGACCTTTTCAACAGGAACATTCTTACTGGGTTGTAATAAATTTTTTTTTCTTCTCCCCGTTTCTCCTTTTTTTTTGTTTGTTTGTGCGTTTAATTGTGGGGGACGTCCACCACGGTGCAGACCTAATAAAGTCTGCCAAACTCACAACGGTTACAAATCAAGGAGATTATACATCACAAGAAAATAAACAATCGGATTTAATGAGAACTTAAGTATTGTTTAACATTGTGGATGTGGATTACATTAAGGTTATATGCTTGTACCACATACTTGAAACCTCTAAAAATTTAAGCTCACTCCTTTTGACTTGCTTACATTAAGTCTAGTTGATTGAGCACACCTCTAAAAATTTAAGCTCACTCTTTTTAGACTTGCTTACATTAAGTCTAGTTGATTGAGCACACCTCTAAAAACTTTAAGCCCACTCTTTTAGACTTGCTTACATTAAGTCTAGTTGATTGAGCACACCTCTAAAAACTTTAAGCCCACTCTTTTAGACTTGCTTACATTAAGTCTAGTTGATTGAGCACACCTCTAAAAATTTAAGCTCACTCTTTTTAGACTTGCTTACATTAAGTCTAGTTGATTGAGCACACCTCTAAAAACTTTAAGCGATCACAGGTCAGAGGAAATTTACATCACAAAATAAGCGTTCTGACTTGTGATTTGAAATTACAATTATCTATTTAATTGATATATTTCAACTGAGCTTTAATTAAACTTCAATTTATTTAATTAAGCTCTCCATTTTAAAGGGCCAATTTACCTTTACAGGTCTATATTTTAGCATAGTTTAAGTTAAAATTTAATTGATCTAATAGGGTTATTTAATCAGTTCATTTTAAACAACCATCCCGTTAACTTTAATTTATCATGACGACCCCAACGATCCGAACAACGACTTGTCAGATATGGGAGAAAGAAGATTAGACAATGCGAAGAAACAAAGAAAATTACTACGGTCTCGAGCGACAAAGTCCGTCCATGAAATAGATAGGATAATTAGCGATCCTGAACCTCATCTGGGGAGACTAATAGCGCTAGTCAAAACCTTAGAAGGTATCGAGGCAGACTTAAGTGGGTTCGATACCATCATACAAGAGTCCTTAGATGACGACGCACTCACTAGAGACGACGATGAATGTTTTGAGCGTCATATGGCGATCACCGATAAAATTGAAACGACCAAACTAATTTTAGAACCCCTTAAGAGAGAATCTGCCACACCTACCATTAATTCCGCTTCGGAGACCCCGCGCGTACCCGAGGCTTTCAAACTTCCCACTAAACGCCTACCAACCTTCGATGGAGATATATTGACTTTCTCCAATTTCATAGAAGTGTTTGAGACAAATGTGGAAAATAAAGGGTACTCCGAGATAAATAAGTTGAATCTACTATTAGATTGTCTCAAGGGTCCCGCTCTCAAATTGGTTTCTGGTTACACAGTCTCAGGCAACAACTACAAGATCATTCTAAATTTACTGAAGAGAGACTTTGGTAATCCTGCTAAGGTCAAGGAGACCTTGATATCGAAATTGCTGAACATATCAGCTCCCAAATACGATTACCACCAGCTTTATCAATTTAAAGCGGAGGTACATTGTTACGTCGAATCCCTCAAAACAAAAGGAATGATCAACAATTGCGGCAGCTGTTCAACTCTTTTAGGAGTGCTTCTTGCCAAAAAACTCCCAGCTCAAATAAGAGAAAAAATCCTCTGGGAAAACTCAAAGGACAAATCAGAAGATGCCTGGACTTTGGAGTCTCTGATGGACAGTTTAAATCAAACATTAACTGTCCTAGAAGCTTCTGGTCAATCCTTGTCTTCCAGTACAAAAAATGAGAAGACATCTTCCAAGAATTCTGACAATAACTCCTCACCGAACAACAAGTGGAAGACTACTGGGACAAAGCCCAAGCAATCAACTGTGTTAGTCACCACACAAACTAACCTTCCACCACCCACTAAATCATTCCAGAAATCAAATAATAATCATAACAACAATAATAACAAAAATAATGGTAGTAATGATGTTAAAATTCCTGGTAATAATAAAAATAGTAATAATAATCAGAATAACAACAATGCTGCTAATTCGAATGTAAAATGTAGATTCTGCCGTAGTAAACACTACACTTCTGAGTGTGGTTTACTACCCTCTCTTGAATTAAGAAAACAAGTGGCGGAGACACACCAATGGTGTCTCAAGTGTTTGGCCTCATATCACCCTACTAATGAGTGCCAAAGCAACAAAACTTGCTTTAATTGCAAGTCCCCAGATCATCATACCGCTCTCTGTGATCAATTCCAAAAATCAGTACGCGTTTCTCTCCCCCAAACTTCATCAAATAATGTAACGACGACACTTTCATCTTACAACAGTGGGGTAGCGTTACCCATTGCCGATGTGACTATATTTAAGGATAAAAGGCCAATAATGGTGCGAACCCTTTGTGACCAAGCATCACAAAGGACACTAGTTACCAGATCAATTTCCTAAATTGTTCAACTGTGTTCCTAATTCCAAAATAAACATAGCTATTAATGGTATTAACCATAAAGGAACTCCTTCTGAGCATGATGTTGTAACCCTTAACATCAAGACTAAGGAGGGAGTCGTTCCCGTTTCTGCCGTCGTTGTAGACTACTTACCCAATGATTTGAATATTCCAGGTCTGGTGAAGACTACCACAATGTTGAGGAAACATCATGTTCCCCTCGCAAACCCTTATCCAACCAGCGACAGAGTTTCAGACATTGGAATTTTGCTCGGAGCTGATCATCTAAACAAGTTTCTTAAATCTTTTGAGAAGGTTCATGACGTCAACCTAATGAAAACTAACCTTGGTCATATCATATGGGGACAACTGCCCTTCACTTCTAGTAATTCCGACGCTCAAGTTACAGTCGTGTCTTCATTTCGGAACTGAGATTCAGTTCACCGAAGATATAAATAATTCTCACTTATCATTTATTAATGATGATAAAACCTCAACTCTTTCTCTCACTGCATATGAGGAAGGAGATCCTTTATCCAAGTCTTCGATTGATGAAGACAATTCTTTAATTATACCCGTTTCAAATGAGTATCCAGATCAAAACTCCACGACTGACTTAGATCGTCTGTGGTCTCTTTCTCACATTGGCATACTTCCCAACGAACAGTTTACGGATGCTGAAAAAACTACCTTAGAGTCCTTTAAGGATAACCTACGATTCGAGAATGGGAGATACGTCGTTTCTTTACCCTGGCGCGATAATCATCCTCCCCTTCCAGATAACTACTCCTTGTCAAAGTCTCGTTTATATAGCGTTTTGAAAAAATTGAGGGAAAGCCCTCAACTTCTCAAATCATATGATGATGTGATTAAGGACCAATTGGCCCGTGACTTTATTGAGGAGGTCAAACCATCGAATCCTGTACATCCTGAATCAAAATTACATTATCTCCCACATCATGGTGTTCGTAAATCATCTTCAACTACCGCCCTGAGGTTGGTATACGATTGTTCCTCGGGAAATCCTAGCTTAAACCACTGCCTTCATAGTGGTCCTTCTCTCATTACTGATCTGGGTAAACTACTACTTAAATTTCGTATCAAACCTTATGCCACTTCCTCAGATATTGAAAAGGCATTTTTGGGTATTCGTCTAACTGAGAAAGATCGAGACTCTACTCGATTTTTGTGGGTCCGAGACCCCTCAGATCCACATTCTCCTCTCGCCACGTATCGTTTCAAGTCAGTATTGTTTGGAGCGACGTGTAGCCCCTTTCTACTGGCCGCATGCCTCCATCATCACGTAAATCAGTCTGAAATAGCGTATAAGGACACCATTTTAGAACAAATCTATGTTGACAATCTTTTTGGAACGTTTGAAACCGAAGAAGAGATTGAATCCTATTTCACCAATACACGGTCTTTATTCAGCAAGGCTGGCCTCAATTTGAGAGAGTGGGCTTCTAATTCTCCCCTTGCCACTTCTACATTTCAGGAACAGAACTTAGGCATAGAGGGACACCTCATAAAGATGTTAGGCATGGAATGGGATGTCAAATCAGATACCATGTCTTACCCATTCTCGTAAACTCAATTCTGAAGCTAATACTAAACGTAAAATATTACAAAACGTAGCCTCAATATTTGATCCTTTAGGAGTCTTGTCACCAGTGGTTATAAGAGGCAAAATACTTCTACAAAAAATTTGGAAATTAAAGTTGAATTGGGATACTAAAATTCCAGATGCTCTTCAAAAGGAGTGGAAATCCATCTCCAATCACCTTCAAAATTGTTTGAACTTCAAATTGCCCAGACAACTTATTCATACACAAGAAGTAGAACTTCATGCTTTCTCAGACGCATCTGGGTCTGCTTACGCCACTGTTGTTTATGTGGTGTCATGTTTAGATACCAATCCAATTTCAAATGTACTTATTTCTAAGGTAAAGGTTGCGCCTATCAAGGAACTCTCCATTCCACGACTAGAGTTAATGGGAGCTTTACTTTCTTCGCGCATATTGAAATTTGTGATTGACACCTTTGATAATATCCTTGTATTTCGTAATATTTACGCTTGGATCGATAGTCAGGTCGCGCTCCAATGGTTGTATTCTAAGAAACAACTCCCCACCTTTAACCAGAATAGAGTAGATGAAATCCATAAAAACCTTCCCTCAGTTGAGTGGAAGTATGTCCCAACCGAATGTAATCCCGCTGATTTAGCTTCACGTGGGTCGGATAGTAAGTATATATTTTCTAAACTTTGGGGCTCCGGTCCCCCATGGCTTTTAGATCCCCCAAGCTGGCCAGTGTGGAAGGATCATCCTTCATTGTCTGCAGGAGATGAGGAAATTCCTGTAGTGGCCACCACTATCGTAGTGGATCCCCCCGAAACTACAATATTAAATTTGCATGCTTACTCGTCTTTAAACAAAGCCTTGCGTATCACTAAATTAATAATTCGTTTTGTAAACAATTTAAAAAATGTAACTCAACCTTTAAATAAATCTATAATTAAACCGAAATTCTCGCATCAATTCTCCATTGAAGAGAATCAGAACGCTGAACTTTATTGGATTCGAACCATTCAGAGAGAATTTTTTGAGTCCGAATTAAACCATTTTAAAAATAATTTGTCTATTACTTCTTTATGCAAACAACTAAGTTTAGTTTTAGTGGATGGAATTATTCGTTGCGATAGACGTTTAAGTAACTCTTCACTTCCATATGATACTAAATTCCCCATTTTGCTTCCCTTTAATTGTCATTTTACGAGGTTACTCATATGGGACACTCACTTATCGCACCATCACTTAGGTACCTCCGAACTTCTACTAATAATTCGCAGAAAGTATTATTTCACTCGCATGAGAACCACCATTAAGAAGGTCACTCGACCTTGCTTGCTTTGTAAACGTTTACAAGCAGTACATTTCCGTCCTGCCCCCTTAGCAGCGTTACCCAAAGCTAGAGTAATGAATACTAGACCCTTTACAGTAATCGGCGTCGACTTAACGGGTTACTTCCTCATTAAAACTCCCAAAGCCAGTACAGTTAAGTGTTACATTGTTTTGTTTACATGTGCCACCACTCGAGCTGTACATCTGGAACTTGTTCTAGATAACAGTACCGAATCCTTTCTCCTTGCGTTACGTCGCTTCATGGGCAGACGTGGAGTGCCTTCGATAGTTTTTTCAGATAATGCTACTTATTTTCAAGCGTCTTCTCAATATCTTAAACAACTACATACTCTACCTTCTGTCAAAGACTTCCTATCACAACATTCCATCACGTGGAGGTTCAATCCAGCTCGTAGTAGTCACTATGGCGGATTCTTCGAGAGACTAATAGGGATAACAAAGTTACATTTAAAACGCACCTTAAACAAAGCTTTCATATCCTATGATGAGTTCTATACTGTTTTAATCGAAGTTGAGTCAGTACTCAACTGTCGACCCCTTACCTTTGTGGGGGATGAACTTCAATGTGAAGACCCCCTTACTCCTTCTCACTTATTAATGGGGTACAAATTAAATTCCTTACCGATCCCATTAGAACTCTCGGACACAGATATCACCTATATGGACCCTGTTAAGATCAACAAACGCTACCGATATCTCCTCTCTCTTATCTCTAAATTTCGTTCTTCCTGGGAGAAAGATTACCTTATCAATCTAAAACAATCGTGGAATGTTTCTGGTAAGACTAACATCTCCATTGGAGATGTGGTTTTAATCGAGGACGACGGTCCTCGCCTAAAGTGGCGTTTAGGTATCATAAAAACACTCCATACTTCTCCCGACGGACATGTTAGATCAGTTTCCTTAACTACTAAGAACGGTGAAATAACTCGCGCTGTCATTCACTTATATCCTTTAGAAATTCACTCTAACATATTTGATCCTCCTTCAGAGGAGCCATCTGCAACTTTGACTCCTCCGAGAAGATCAGAACGTCAAGCTAATGCCTTGGCGAAGCAGCGAATAAAGGCTATTCTTGACAAAGAATAACTCCTTTCTTTGCTGTCATCATCCACTTATATCTAGAACACTTAGACAACACAGCACCCACACCATAACGTCTTAAATCTGTGATACATTTACACAAACTCTAACTTTGTCTCAAACTCCATCCTTCAATAGCATGAATGATATCCTTACGCTCTCTTAAATGAGTTTACTCATTTCCTATCTTTCTGGCACACTTCACTCCCAGGGGGTTTCTGTCCTCGGTTCTAGGGTGTCGCAAATCGCTCTTACGTGGGGTCGGTACGTTCCTGACGTCCTCCTTGTTTGCAGTACCTCATCGGATGGTCGGCCGATGTCCGTGGTTAGTACTCTTGGAAAGTCTCCCTATCTTTTAAAAAAGAAAAAAAAAAAAATGTATATGAAAACCTAAAAAAAAAAAAAAAAAAAAAAAACGGATGGACAAGTCCCTTTAAGTTCAGTCATTCTGATTTCATAAGGGTTAACCTAGTGTTACCCTATCATACAACTATGTATGGAGTAGATCCCGGATTACTCGAGCCCCCCGTGGTGAATGCAAGCCATAGTTGAGGGGTTAGATGGTTCGGCGGGTAAGTCTATCCCCCCCACCATTCTCTTACTTCGATGACTGAACACCCCTATGCCAAGGAGACTTTGTTCCACTGTTTGAGAAAGGGGTTCCACCCCATTTACGGCAAGGGAATTATCCCACCTGGGTTGAAGGGTTATTTTCCTCGAGTCGTCACAATCGGACATCTCTGCGGCCTCCCAAAGGGGTGAGCTAATTGGAGGGTGAAGGATTGGACCGATCCATTCCCTTATTACTCGTTTGCGACATTCCTTAACTCGAGGTCAGTTTTCCTGGGGGTTGGAGTTGCAAGCTTATCCGCAAACATTCCTACCTTTATATCATTCATGTATGTTGTTGGGTAGAGATAATTATTTCTAATCTCCTCATAAAAACTCTCACAAACACCAGTTTGTACTCATTGTTTTCTCTTTTTTTTCGGGGGAGTTAATGTTGCGATTTATAACTAAAATCTAACCAGTTATTATGTTATAATAGAAGAATAAATGAATGAACTCTGCGAGCTTTTTCTATGTTCTTGAAGTAGGAATGCTTTCTAATTTATCGTTTATATTATTATAAGATAATATTTATTTAATTCTTATTCCCTTCCAATTATTTTATTTCTGTATTATAATATGATTTATTATATCTTTATATTTATTAAAATTCACCTCTTCCTAAAACTTACATTTTTATAAAGAATTCCGCCACAAGCGTACCTCAAAAATATTCCTCCGCGGGCATTTTCGTTAGTGGCCATTTTTTGAGCATCTCCCGTCCTTTTTTACTCGAAAAACTTTCATCTTACAACGCTTATAACTTTTTATAAAATGTATTTGGTTCATTTTTATAATCATTTTCGTAATCAGGAGATGAAATCCTTTATAGATATATATAAATTGCCACATTTCAGATATATATATATATATATATATATATATATATATATATATATATATATATATATATATATATATATATATATATATATATATATATATATATATATATATATATATATATAACACGTGGTATCAGTTACCAGTCAATTTTCTTGAGTTTAAATGTAATTATCACTTTCTTATCAAGTTTATTAGATCCTTTAATCATTAAAGATGTTAGGCTCTTACGATAAAGTTCAATTAGACTTATTATTAATTAGTAATCGGCAAATTTATTAAAATTATAGGCCGACTTCATATTTTTGTTATTTCGTAACCAAATGAGCTCAAACTTGGACGGAAGAAAACACACGAGAACATTCTAGAAAATTACGTCAGCATTCCCACTTGGTAACAGACAAAATCATTAAAATTGAACTTCCGGTTATAAAGTAGCAATTAATCTTTATATATTTCAATTCACTTAATGTTTGTAATATTCTTATAGTAAACATCGATTAATAAAAAACCAAGTTAAATCTCTTGCAACGAACTACTTTACGAAGAGTTAGATGCCCGTTTAAATTGCTCAAGGAAAACCAGTCTAGAAGTGAAACCTGTGAAGGCAGATTGTGTTTGTGTAGAGCTAAACATTTTCGCATTTGATGTTAAAGATAATAATAATCGAAAGATTGATTTAACTAAAATTGTGAAATTTGACGTAGAGATCGTTGTTTCGAATGAAATATTCTCAGAATTAATATTTCTTCCATTTAAAGTAGATCATTTTTGCGTGATTTTCGTCAAGAATATTATTCGTGGAATTGGTGTCGGTACAACTTGTAAGTAGTCCTATCGTATGGAGTTGTAAGTATAGTTGGTTGTACACTCCGTCTTTAATTGTAACTTGGGTCGTCGTACGTAAGTATACTCCCATCACTTGATATTAAGAATAATAATTATTATTGTTAATATCAACAAAGTTTATTTGAAATCATTGCATCACTATTATAAATGTGTTTAAATTACATACAGTACTGTTAAATTAATACAACACGCTTCTTCTGTATAACACAATTTGCCGTTCGCTTGAGTTTATTCTAAACTCACGTGAATAGTTTGAAGAACAATTACACCTTTACCTTTTTCTTTAACTTCCGCCTAGTCCTTCTCCAATTATTCTTCTGACTTTAGGTGTTGCTTTCAATCAAGCTCGGTGTCTATCTTAGAGTTTAAGATTTGGTGAATAACCAGTTGTGATATTGCAAAATACTGCAATTGATTACTCATTGAGTTTGAATGAAAATTTAGGCAACATCCCCAGCTTGAAGGAGGGTAGGCAAGGAGGACACAATCCTTTACAACAAAGGTAAATAAACCTTATATTACACAACCATAATAATCTGGGAAACAACCCGGAACAACCCCCTCCTTATACAACTGCATTTTTTATTTGGTTTTCCAACCAGCTGTTGAGCAATACTTGCAGTTTATTGCGTTAAAAAACAGTTGTTTGGAAAAGGAGTGATTTTACCAGTTTTGTTCGACAAATTGAAACTGTCGTCAGAATTGGAAAAAACAGTTAGGTTTAAGTTAGGGTTAGGTTGTTAGGTTTAGGTTAAGTTTAGGTTAGAGTTAGGTTAGGTTTACGTTAGGTTAGGTTAATTTATGTTAGTTAACATCTTTTTTCTCATGTACTCATAAAACTAAAAAAACGAATTCTATATAAATATTATAGCTATTATTTGTACTTTAAAAAGTTTCCTGTGCAAGGAAGGGGCATTTCTTTACTGAATTATATCCATTGGTGATTTCGCGCGTTTTTTATAATTATCGCCATCATATTCCAAGCGCGAGACAAATTCAAATAGAAAATAATGTCCATTTTATTTTTGAAAATATTTTTAAAATAATATTAATTCATTGCACTTTCAAACACGAACTTTTGCATGATTCAGCATATTTTTTTATTTTTTTAAAAGTTAATTAATTCACAATTAGTTACATTGATGTTGAAATAATTTTTACTAATTACAACCGTATAGTAATTTAATTATGAAATTTGATATATATATATATATATATATATATATATATATATATATATATATATATATATATATATATATATATATATATATATATATATATATATATATATATATATATATATATATATATATATATATATAATCAATTAAGTAATCTAAGAGTGAGATAAGATGGTGAATGCATTTGGTGCCTTCATTTCTCTTCATTAGAGTAATTGACCAAACGGCTTCCCTTATCTTTTAGTCGCTTTGTGATACTCTAAATGCCGACCCCACGTGATCGCTTTTGAGTGGAACCCTTTTTTTTTTTTTTTTTTTTAATCTCACACTTATAGCACACCCACAAGCACACATTTTACTTTTTTTACTCTCTCTCTCTCTCTCTCTCTCTCTCTCTCTCTCTCTCTCTCTCTCTCTCTCTCTCTCTCTCTCTCTCTCTCTCTCTCTCTCTCTCTCTCTCTCTCTCTCTCTCTCTCTCTCTCTCTCTCTCTCTCTCTCTCTCTCTCTCTCTCTCTCTCTCTCTCTCTCTCTCTCTCTCTCTCTCTCTCTCTCTCTCTCTCTCTCTCTCTCTCTCTCTCTCTCTCTCTCTCTCTCTCTCTCTCTCTCTCTCTCTCTCTCTCTCTCTCTCTCTCTCTCTCTCTCTCTCTCTCTCTCTCTCTCTCTCTCTCTCTCTCTTTCTCTCTCTCTCTCTCTCTCTCTCTCTCTCTCTCTCTCTCTCTCTCTCTCTCTCTCTCTCTCTCTCTCTCTCTCTCTCTCTCCTCTCTCTCTCTCTCTCTCTCTCTCTCTCTCTCTCTCTCTCTCTCTCTCTCTCTCTCTCTCTCTCTCTCTCTCTCTCTCTCTCTCTCTCTCTCTCTCTCTCTCTCTCTCTCTCTGCATATATGCAGATTTTTTTTGTGATTATTATATTACATTTATGAAAATATATTATTAATATAGGTTTAGAAATTATATTCTGTATATTATGCTACTCCCCCACCCTACACTCCCCACTCAAAAAAATAGAAAACCGAGCATTAAAATTAATATGTATTGGATTATTTAACTTCCAATCATTGACATATTATTCATAAAATATAAAATTCGAAATTATGATAAAAATACAAGTAAAAAATCACTTACCTTCGCTGCTCCTATTATTAATAAAACATTTGATATGCAAGAAGATCCTAGAATTACTGAACACATAAGAATAGAAAACTCTATTGTAAGAATTTGACTTGTTGATAAATTTAAAGGAGTTGGCCCTGAAAAAATAAATTTTCGTTATCTTTAAAAGAAAACTATATTAAAGGGTAACAAAATTAAATTTTATTGAAAAATAACTATTTATTGATAAATTGAAAATGAAAATATATTGTATACATACTGTATATTCAATAAATAAATGAATCATTTTTAATATTCCCGAAACTAATTTACATACAATGATAAATCGGAAACAATAATTTTCAATATCAAAATCAAAAGGAAATAAAATACGCATCATATACCTAGCATTAATAACAAATTAAAATTTTTTTAATTTGAATATATATATGTATATATATATATATATATATATATATATATATATATATATATATATATATATATATATATATATATATATATATATATATATATATATATATATATATATATATATATATATATATATATATATATATATATATATATTAAACGAACTTATAAACATTCAACTAGATTGAGAGAAATAGACCTAATATTATTTTATTTAAAAATATATCTTTTGATTTTGTAATTATTCTGAAAAATACAAAGTGGGTAAAATAGCAGGTTTTTATATATTTAGATTGTGATATCATAGTTGTGTGGAATATTTATGCCGAGTAATAAATATTGATAAATTTATTTTTTTTTTCTGTTCCATTGAGAAATTCAAGAACGATCAGAGGTTAGATGTTCCAGGGTAACCGTCCTAGCGATAATTTATTGATGTCGAGTGGGACGAACTTCAAAAATGAAAAGAGTATTAGAGGGTAGCGTCATCAGCATAAGACTGAATTAGTATTGAAGTAATTGAGAGAGAGAGTAATAATGATTGAGAGAGAGTAATAATGAAAAACAGAAAAATATTTGGTGATGGAACAACTATCTGAGAAACACTACAATTGACAAATTTAAAGGATGAACTGTAGAGGTCCACAACAACTCATAGAAGACCAGGAAGGAAATGAGACAGACGACTACGGAAAGAAGGACAGATACCTAAGATGGAAAGTTTAGAAATCAATGCTTTGTGTTATGCTCTATCGAAGGGTTTTAATTGACTTAAAGAATCATTTTTGACACAGCAAAAGATTGACCGAAATGACGTATAGCAGAGTACC
Source organism: Armadillidium nasatum (assembly GCA_009176605.1). NCBI lineage: Eukaryota > Metazoa > Arthropoda > Malacostraca > Isopoda > Armadillidiidae > Armadillidium > Armadillidium nasatum. Next base: position 45,507 of record SEYY01022290.1, on the reverse strand, counting down.
AAGAATCAGAGAAAACAATAAGATCACTAGTTGAGTGATCCTTACGAAGCAACACATTTTCACATTACACCTTTCGAAAAAAAATCACTTGATATTTCTTTATTTGAATTCAACATTAATTAAAATATAATTAAAAATTCAAAGTTAAAATTAAAGTAAATATAAAAACAGGAAACAACAAGCCTGGAGTTGGCAATATTTATACAACATTGATATGAATGTGTGACACTCCTATACTGCCATTATAGGACCTACAGAAAAGAGATAGTACATGAAAGTTGCGTCTCAGAGATAGAGGGTCAATTGAGGAGCAGATTATTATTAGTCTTTTAGCTTTAAATTAAACCCTGTTCAAAAGACTGACGGAGCTAGAGTCCCCCATAAAATGAGGGATCAGTACTCCATAATGGGTGGATAAGACCCATATTTAACCGGAATGGGTTTTTGGAAGAAAACAGTTCTCCCAACCTGAATAAATCTCCTATCTTCTTTAAGGCCTCCCATGTAACCATTTTGATGAGAGATTTCGATGACAATTTGTTGTTTATGTTCAGACAAAGAATGTTTTTTCTGTTTACAGGTGGTGAGACGAGAGAGCTATTGAAGGCCATAGGAAAGTCGGCAAGATGGCAACTCTAAATGTAAAAGAAGGAGCAGATCTGAAATTAATTGAAAAACGGAGATGGGTCAATGGCATAAGAATTTTTTTTTTTTTTTTTTTTTTTTTTTTTTTTTTTTTTTTTTTTTTTACCATGCCTCACGGGCCCTTTTCTAGGAGAGCAAGTACCATCGAACCATAGGTTTTGAGGAAAAAAGATTTACTTGAAGATGGAAAGAACTTACTCACCCCATCGGCGATTACGGTCTCTACCTTTTCGGCAGACGCAGAAGAATCCTCCAGTTCAAAGCAGGATTCATTCTAAGGGTAGTTAGCAAAGAAGCCGCTCAGTGTCCCCCAATTAGCGCGATTAAAGTGCCAGAAAGTACGTTTAGAACATAGTAAAGTTGATGGAGAAAAGGTATCATATCTAAAGGCTATAAGATTTTTGACCAGAGTTACCAATTAGGGGGAAAATGGTGTATTCATATTTAAAAGGAGTAGTGGTGAAACATAAGTCAAGTGTGTTCAAGAACTGGTTAGGATGATCTGGGATGTGTGTGAGTTCCCTAATCAACTGCCTCAAATCGTTGAGAATTCCAAAATATTTGACCTCCTTCTCACCTATACGTTAAAATCCCCTAAATGGAGGACCTTAGCATTTGGATGAGAAGTAACAGTCTCATGAGAAGTAGTAAGATATTCGAAAGAAAACAAGAAAATCTGTCCCATTAGGGGAGCAGTAGCAGAAACACAAGATAATGGTAGTAGTAGGAAAACAGATTTTAAGCCATAAAACATCGAAATTTGTGGATTCAGGATTTACGAGACGTGTCACATGATTGTTAATGTTTATATAGGCACAGACACCACAATTTAGTCGGAAATTGGGGAAAAAGTTGTAGTTAGAGACATTAAGGTTGTTAGTGAAAGAATACCTGTCCAGTTGGGTCTCCGATAAAAGAAAAAGGTTAGGACGAAAGTTAGAGAGGTGATACTCCACTGATTTGATATTAACACGGAGGTTACAGATGTTGGCACTCAATAGAATCCTCCATTTTCACCCACTCCCCTGTTCTCTCATTTAAAAAAAACACTTTCTCACATACACACAAACGGACAAACACCCCACATACACTCAAACACACACACACAAACGCAAGCACATGGACATTCATATACTCACAATAAACCAATGTAGTTAGAAGTACTGCTGAGAAGATTGTTGATGAACAATAGAATACAATTGGAGATAGAACAGAACCTTGAGGAACATCCCAATTAACAGGAATAGAGGAAAAGGTCGCATCATCAACAAGTGTTGATATGGAACGATCTGAGAGAAAACTAGACATAAGTAAGTAAAGAGAAGGAAGAAATCTAAAGCAAAGGAGCTTAGAGAACAGTGACGCTTGCCCTAAATTGTCAAAATTTTGGATATCTCAAGCATCACCAGAAAAGACTCCCAGTACTCAAAATATTCAGAAAACTATAATCAATGAGATAGGAGAGAATGTGATCAATAGACCTCGAGCGTCAAAAGCTATATTGATGATCTGAAGGAAGGGAATGAGATTCGAGGTTATACAGGAAATGATAGTTGGGAGTTTCAAAGAATTTAAACAATTAAGTTGAGAGCTGTAGGAACATAATTAGAAGAATTAAAACAGCCACCTTTCTTCAGGATCAGCTGAACATATGCGCGCTTCAAGTAAAGAGAAAAAGTATTAGTATAAAAGCATAGAGAGTAGAGTTGAACGAATACTGGTGCCAGTTCATACGCACATTCCCTCAAAACACGAGGAGGAATGCCACCCATTGATCTCAGAATTAAAGGTGGAAAAGCAGATGTGAGGAAGTTATTAAGGATGCTTTTGGTAAGAGGACTCAAATTTTTATCAGTAGAAGTAAAAAAAGAGGCTCTTTAAATTATGAGGTTACCATAAATGAAAGGATTCGAATCCGAATCCGAATCTAGATGAGTTTCGAATATCTCGAATCCGAATTTGAAACTTTCCGAATCCAAATCTAATCAGAATCTTCCTATTTTTTTTTTTTTTTTTTTTTTTTTTTTAATTTTTAGAATCTTAATCCGAATCGAATCCTAATCTATGAAAAATTCTTCGAATTCGGATTCGGATTCGGCCATCACTGATATATATATATATATATATATATATATATATATATATATATATATATATATATATATATATATATATATATATATATATATATATATATATATATATATATATATATATATATATATATATATATATATAATTATATATCATTGAAAAGCCTTGGAAATCGAATATTCAAATGAGGGAATTTGTTTCTATTTTTTTGCTCCACATGACGTTATGCAAGACATCTATAAATATAATACAAACATACATACATAATCTCATACATATATTTTTGTTACATCTGCAGCCACTTCAAACGAGTGGGATACCTGTATAGAATCTTCAGATATCAGAAATTTTAACATTATATATATATATATATATATATATATATATATATATATATATATATATATATATATATATATATATATATATATATATATATATATATATATATATATATATATATATATATATATATATATATATATATATATATATCTTCTGGTGGGCAATGGAAAGTCAGAGGCCTACCAATTTCTAAAAGATGGGAGAAATTCCAGAAATCTGGTCGTTAATGGCCGACATGTTCCGATGCACGACGTTTAAAAGTGCGTAAGTCGAAGGAAGTTGGGAAAACAGATAAAGGGAGTGCGTTCCATACTTTACTAGTAGGGTACATGTTAAGATTGAGCATAGCGGTTAAGTCTGGTGTCAGAGAGTTGGACAGAGAAAGAATGAGACTGTGTAGAAAGGTGTTTCGGACGAGTCCTTCTCAATGGAGGAGGTATGTGGAGTAAGAAGTCAGAAGAGCAGCGTCCGTTGTAATAGCGATAGTATAGAGAATAACAGAATGAGATTGGAGAGACTTATTAAGAGGAAAAGATTTTATAAGTCCAAAAGTCCTAGACTCCAGCTTTTCAAAAAGAGCTGTATGTGTAGAAACACCCAAGATGTGTGAGGCGCGTACCCCATACAGCAGCGAACGACATCCCTATAAAGAACGAACAAATAGGGAGGAGAAAAAAAAGTCATGAAGGCGCCTCAGAACACTCAACCTGTTAGAAGTTTGTTTAGAAAGAGAAATAATGTGATCCTTCCAGGAAAGATCGTGAGAATAAGAAACACCAAAAATATTGAGGACAGATTAAGGTTTGAGTTCAGTATTTTCGAAGAAGATGTCATAATTGTGTGGAAGAGCTTGTCGAGTATAGAGATGGAGGAATTGAGTTTTCGAGGAATTGAAAACGATCATGTTTTCTCCAGCCCAATTTGAAATGCGAGAAAGATCAGAGGTCAGTTGATTCACCGAAACATCGAAGAGCGGAAGTCCAAGTGTTAGAGAAAAAGGGGAAGAAGATCACTAGTATAGTGTTTTTTACGATAGCCATACTGGAGATCAGAGATAAGATTAGAGGAATTGAGATGTTTATAAATCTTCCAGTTAATTATAGATTCAAAAATTTTAGGGGGAACGGAAGTTAAAGAAAAAGGACGATTGTTAGAGGAGTGAGGGGTGTTCCCCTTCTTCGGCACAGGCTGAATGAGCATACGTTTCCAGGAAAGAAGGGAAGGTCGAAGTTGAGAAACAGAGACGAAATAGTTACCGATGCAAGGGTCAAGCTCAGAAGCAATAGTTTTGAGAAACGAAGGAGGGATACCATCAGGACCATTCGCCTTCTTAGTGTTAAGCTCAGAGAGAGCAGAAATGACATCTTTAGAAGAAATTACAATATTATTAAATGAGTAGGATTGGGTTGAATTAGAAAGAAAAGCTCTGGAATCGTCCACGGTGGAGTTAAAGGCAAAAGTTCTAACGAAGAGTTCAGTTTTAGTAGAAGGTAAAATGGCAATTGTACCATTAGAATATACTAGAGAAGTGAAAGAGGAAGAAGCAAAGTTAGAGTTGACATTTTTTGCAAAATACCAGAAAACAAGAGGAAGAGAAACCAGAAAGATTATTGCATTTACGGCGGAGAAATGAGTTTTTTGCAAGATTCCGGGATGAAATATCAGTTGAATGATTTTCTGGGGTTTGAGGACAACGGTAATCCCTGAAGACAGCATCTCTGCGGCGGATAGCAAGAGAACAAGTAGGGTTATACCAAGGTTTATTAAGTTTAGTTGAAGGGAAAGAATATGGGATGTACGTCTTCATGCCGGAGTGAATCAGCTCTGTAATGCTCTCAGCATATTCCGAATGACCTCTTCCACGGAAACAGTAATAATTCCGTGGGAAATCAAAGATGTACAACCGCATGTCAGACCAGTTAACAGCACCGAAGTGTTAGAATCTCCTCCTCGCAGAGGGCGAGGACCGTTCTTTCAGAAGACTTGAAGAGACAGAACAAGAAACTGAGATGAGAAGATGATCGGATGAACCCAGAGGTAAAAAGAGTTTAACAGTGTAAAGAGAAGGTTAAAAGGATAATAATAAAAGATCAATATGTTGAGTTCATCACCAAGACTGTCAGGGATATGGGTAGGGAGTTGCACCAACTGCCCAAAGTTGTTTTGGATAGGAAAGTCGTAGGGCAGTTTACCAGCTGGATCATGAGATCTAAATGAAAGCCATTGGCGGTGGTGAACAATGAAATCCCTTAAATGACGATTTTTTTTTTTTTTTTGGAGAAAGGAGAAGAAGAAAAAAGAATGTGCTCTATTTTAAATAGTCGAAGAGTTTTTATAGTCGTTTGAATTAGGAGATAAATATACATGACATAAATAAATTTAGTAGCAGAATTGCAAGAGAGCTTAAGTCATAAAGTAGAGAATTCATAAATCTCAAAATTAGAAACAGGATAATAGAGAACATCATTGCGCACAAATGCACAACATCCTCCTTTGGCTAAAGATTGAGGATAGAGACAGTAGGAGGTAACAGAATAAGGTTTGGTGTCAGCGCACCCGAGTATATGAGTTTCGGTTAAGAACATGACATGGAATTTAGAAGAAGAAAAGTAGTGTTCGACACAGGGGAAATTAGAAAAAAGACCGCTAATGTTGCAGAAATTAATTTAAAAAAATATGACCGTCAGAATAACCTGTCTCCTTGAAGCTACACCAAACACAAAAGATTCTTTAAAAAAAAAAAATTAGTTTATGTAACGCAAGTTTAGACAAGCTCTAATACGACAGTCGTATATGTCTTAAAATGTTTCTCTAACGCAGAATTTTCCTGACACTAAAAAGCAAATAACAGGACAAATACAGGAAATAGTAATAACATTTAAAATAACATATAACATTGAATGACTATAGATAGTAGCAGAACTGGATCTTGTTCAAGTCTACGATCTTATTTCACATTTTTAAGAATTATCTTGTACTGAAGTTGGAGGAACTTTAGAGATATTTTAAAGAAAAAGCTAATAAAAAAATCACTAAAACTTGATTTAAATTGTTGCCATTTATACAATACCATATTCCAATATTTTTCACCATTAAAAAAAAAATTTAAATAAAAAAAATAAAATAAAAAAAAATAAAAAAAAATTAATTTTTTTTTTTTTTTAAAAAAAAAAAATTTTTAATATATATATATATATATATATATATATATATATATATATATATATATATATATATATATATATATATATATATATATATATATATATATATATATATATATATATATATATATATATATATATATATATATATATATATATATTTAAATTTAAATATTTTTAAAAAAAAAAATTTTTTTCTATTTTAAAAAACAAAATTTTGGAAAAAAAAAAAATTCTCATTTTCTCAAAATTTTCAAAAACTTAATTCAAAATTTAAAAAAGCTTAATAAAAAATAAAAAAAAAAAAAAAAATAAATAAATAAATATATATATATATATATATATATATATATATATATATATATATATATATATATATATATATATATATATATATATATATATATATATATATATATATATATATATATATATATATATATATATATATATATATATATATATATATATATATATATATATATATATATATATATATATATATATATATATATATATATATATATATATATATATATATATATATATATATATATATATATATATATATATATATATATATATATATATATATATATATATATATATATATATGTTGGAGAAGGATGTGGGAGTGATTCTAAGAATGGAAAACCCCATTGAGCATTTGACGGACAAAATTCCTTTAGTTTGAACTCAATGATTCGTCCCTTTCAAACCTTACTGATACAAAAAGTATGATTAAAAACACATGCAGGGCTATATATATATATATATATATATATATATATATATATATATATATATATATATATATATATATATATATATATATATATATATATATATATATATATATATATATATATATATATATATATATATATATATTATGATTTGACTGTGGTTCGAACAAGTCGCAATGAAGTCAGCATGGAAGAGTAGAAAACAGAAGAAATTATTGGAAAGAGAAGAGAAATAAAAATCAGGAGAGTTCGTTGCCATCAGGATTGAAAGTAGAATAAAAAAATTTGCTTAAGAGGAGTTTGTAAAGAAGAGATCTTAAGTCAGAGGAAAAATTTAGAATATATAAAAAAAAATCGCATTAAAAAAAAAAAATTTTTGGTTTTTAAAACGGCAAAATATTAAATATTATTAACTTTAAAGAAGTTGGTGTGAAATTTAAAAGTAGTCGAAATCTATTCCTTTTATTATCCAAAATTAAACTATTCAAATCAACACTGCAAGATTTAGGCCTACACGACTTAAAATCTATTCAGAAGAGGTTGGGTTTCATTGCGGCATCCAGATCTAACAGTTACAAATTTCTTCCCACAGAATTTCTGTCATAGGAAACAATGGGAAGTTGTAGCGACAGGCCCAGCAAGCCGGCTACGTAAAATTGAAGCTGCTCAAGTAACCAAGGCTGATCTTCGTACAGGATCTGCAAGATTCTGGAGGAGTAGCACCTGACAGGTATCAACCTACCAGGTTGGACGGTGATGATGATGATGATATATATATATATATATATATATATATATATATATATATATATATATATATATATATATATATATATATATATATATATATATATATATATATAATCATTACATTTGATTCGACTGTCGTAGGGGGTGGACGTATTTAAAAACAGATCGGAAACGAAAAGTGAGAACCAATACTAGGAAGATAAACCTTTAAGATCTCGTCTTCCGAAGGTTAGAATGATTTTGTAGAGTTTGCGAAAGAATAT
>SEYY01022290.1:27500-32500 GCA_009176605.1 Armadillidium nasatum | reverse complement strand
TCCATCGCCTATATTAACGTCTCCCTCTCAAAAAATCACTCCCAAATGCTAAAAATAAAGTGACTCGCTTCAATCTCTCCCTACTCACTTAATTTGCATTCATCTCCCCCACCTACACCCCTCTCCCTTCCCTCATCATTTTTTATCCACAGCACTTTTTATCCAAACGATCTGAAAGAAGAGCAGCCACTCTGAACCTTTTAACTGTCGTCCTATAGCTGTTACTTGTATTCTGTCTAAAATCTTTGAAATTTTTCTTAACCCTCATTTTCTATATCAACTGGAATTTCATTTCCTTCCTTCAGATCATCAGGATTGCTATCGATACTCGAGGTCTACTCTTGACATACTTTTCCCTGTTTCACTGATATGATCTTCTGCCTTTGGAGACTATGAATAGTCATCTGTGGTGTGGCTTGATATTTCCAAGATTTTAGATGGGTATGACATTTTTTAAAGTTCTCTTCTCAGGGGCATTACCCTGTTCAAAGAGATCTTTCTAGAAAGTTTTTTTCCTAAGGCCAGTAGGGATCGACTAGAGCCTTCAAGTATCTCTACTGTTATGCTACTGTAACGGCGGCACGAGTCACTGATCTCTAAGATCCCTTATTTGAGTTTCTTCTTCCTTTTTGTTCACTAATGTCTAGTTTTTACTCAAATCGCTCCATATCAGTACTTCAAAATCGCTACATTTATTTTCCTACCTTAAAAATTATCATTTTACTTCTTTATAATTAGTATTATATACATTTCCCACTTTTTTTAACGTTTTTCATTCTTTAAAAACTTACTCTAAATGTTTTCATTAAATTTTCATGAAAATCGGAACGGGAACGTATAATTGATAAGTTCTAACTCAATTATTAACAGTAGGTATAACTTAATGATTAATAAAGCAAGTTAATATAGTTAAATGGCAGAGATCTTTCTCGAATTTTTAATTAGAATTTAAAACTTTTACGCTTTTTTACCTATATATATATATATATATATATATATATATATATATAATATATAATATATATAATATATATATATATATATAATATATATATAATATATATATATATATATATATATATATATATATATATATATATATATATATATATATATATATATAATTTAGCCCTTTCATCGGAAATGACGTAATAATAATAAGAAACATGTTACAAAACATTAATCTTAATTGAGAGTCAAAATGAAAGCGTCTGATGGCGATCGGATCCTAATTAAAAGGGATTCGAATCCCTTGTCCTAATTAATATGGCGACGACGATCGTTTTCTTCTCTCCTTATTAAAAAAAAAAGATATTAATAATATAAGTTCAAGTTTATTTATTGCTCTTTTTTCTTCTTCTTCTTCTTTCGTTTTATGAAATATGACAATAAAATATGTTCTTATAAATTTTTTTTCTCAGATTTTTATTAAATATTTTCTAAAAACTGAAAATAATAATAATAATAATAATAATAATAATAATAATAATAATAATAATAATAATAATAATAATAATATAAATAATAATAATAATAATAATAATAATAATAATAATAATAATAATAATAATAATAATAATAATAATAATAATAATAATAATAATAATAATAATAAATAAATAAATAATAATAAATATAATAATAATAATAATATATAATAATAAATAATAATAATAATAATAATAATAATATGGAAAACTTAAGAAATTGGAAAATAATATTATATATTATATATATAATTTCTGATATCCTAGAGTAACTAGACGGATTAGAGTGTACATGTCTATTTTTTATATATTGCTTTTGAGGATGTGTAATAATAATAATAATAATAATAATAATAATAATAATAATAATAATAATAATAATAATAATAATAATAATAATAATAATAATAAATAAATAATAATGATACCCTAACTTAGGTCGATCAATTTTTAAAGTTATTATACATTTATTCATAATGAATTTATCACACATTCAAAGTTAATGAAAAATGTATGGAATTGATCTCTTATAATTATAATAAACAATTTAGGAATATTTTTTTTCCTTTTCTTTTTGAGATCTGACCTTACCGACCAGGGGATATGCCGTCCCTCCAGGCAGACAAAATACTGCCCTTCCGGCTATCATCAGTTCAGAGTGAGTGAACCACGTTCATACGCAATGAGAACTCATAATGCTCTCTAATTTAAAAGTAGAAGGAACACCTGGTAATTATGATAGGATAGATTTATTTCCGGCATACCCTCCATGGTTTGGGATTTTGAAATAAATATGGCAACTAAATAAATTAAAATCAATGAAGAAAAAAGAAATGGCATCCTCCAAGTTGCTGAATGTGAGTAGCTAAATTTATTCAAAGTAATAAAATGTTGTTTACAAATAACTCTTACATTCCTTATCCTTAATGACAAGACAAAAACGTCTGTCTAGTAGACGTAGAAGTTCTTAACGTTAATAATAATAATAAAAAAAAAATAAAAAAAAAAAAAAAACTTTCCTTCAAGTAAACATTAATTTAAAAATAATAAAAATGTCTACTAAAAAAAGTCGCATTTCAATCAATCAGAAAATTTTATAATCTTTGCTTGTTGTACTAGATGCTATTTATATACTATGTCATTACCTCAAGATGAATAAAGAACCAAGATCTAATCTGCCAATGCAGAATAAAATCAACTTTCAAAAACCTAAATTAAGTTCTTTATTAATTAGCATCAAGAGTATTTCACCCGAACAAAATACAGCTTCACTAGTTAACTATAAGAACATTCCAAAAAAGAACACGGACTCGAACACTTGCTAGGATAGAATGACGTATTTTGTTGACTAATTTTACGTAAAATTAAAATGAAAAAGTTTTTTTTCTTATCTAGAATAAAATACAGGAAGGATGTTTGCTTGATAATATATATATATATATATATATATATATATATATATATATATATATATATATATATATATATATATATATATATATTATATATATATATATATATATATATATATATATATATATTAATAAATGAATAAAGCAGTTGTTTTAATAGTTAATAATTTTTAAAAGAAATAAGCTTTTAGATTTTTATTTATAGAACTAAATTCATTCCTACTTAGAAACCTTTAAACATCCATTAAATCTCTCTCTCTCTCTCTCTCTCTCTCTTTCTCTCTGTCTCTGTATGTCTGTCTGTCTCTCTCTCTCTCTCTCTTTCTCTCTGTCTCTGTCTGTCTGTCTGTCTCTCTCTCTCTCTCTCTCTCTCTATTAAAAGCAAATGAGAATTTTAAAAAGATGTATTTTTATTTCCCGTGACAAATTTATGTGGAATTGACTCGCGTTCACTTTTTTTTTTTTGAATGTGGAAATTCCTAAAAAAAATGAATCCTAAAAGAATGCAGATCATTTGAATGGCTTTAAATTATCTGTAGAAGTATTACTCAAAATAAAAATGAAGAACGTAGAAACTCTAGAACCTTGTCCGTAATTTGAACACACGTTATTTAAATGACAAACAATCTCACTTATTTCTAATATTCTAAATTCAGAGAGACAAATATTGTGTCTCATCCTCTGAGGATTTTAAAAAAATATTTTCCATTTAAAAATGCTAAATTAAGTGTGGGTATTTTGAAGAGTTTTATCATTTACGTTTTTATAAGAAATTGCATCAGGGGAATTATACAGGATGGACAAAGGAAGCAATGTCTGACTAATAATCAATTTTAAAGAAACTTATCATAAGTAAAATTACAATAAATTAATATAAAGACAAAACAGGAAACATCTTTCATAACATCAAAATAACATCATTTATAGCATCATTTATAACATCAAAATAAAGTAATAACTACAAACATTCTCGAACAAAACCAGTCTGCTGACTTTTTTCTTTGTCCAAGGAACGTCCATCAAGTTTCTTTGAGCAAAAAGGAAAAATATTGGACACTAAGCTTAGCTACAGAATAATATTACGTGCAAAAAGGTGAGACACGATTCACTTTATAATGAGTTCCCAGAATTCGTTACTCTTTGAGTAATAGTGAATAAAAAAATTTATCTCATATCTAATGTTATCGAAACTTTATTGGAATGGAGAAGGATTTATGACCACTAAACTCACTCACTCACTCACTCTCTCTCTCTCTCTCTCTCTCTCTCTCTCTCTGTCCTAGGTCTACGATAACGCAGTGATGATACGATCTACCAAATAAATTAGCGTTGCTTTGCTGCAAGTTTTACTGATAATTTCGTTACCTAAAATTGTTACTGTGAAAAGACTAAAAAATAAAACATGAAAACATTTAAAACATTTTTTTTACGAGCTCTCATTTCAACCAATTTTCAACCAATCGTTAATTGATAACAGTTAAACTGAGAATATTTGAGGGACTATTTTAAAGAAATTTAAATGTGAAGTATGTAACAATGTCGCACTTGAAATATTATTGCAAATATGGGTTAAATATTTTGGAAGATCTATAAACTCAATAAAGTTTCAAGATAAATTTTTTTTTAAAGATTTCTTTTATATATAATATATTATATATTATATATATATATATATATATATATAATATAATATATATATATATATATATATATATATATATATATATAATATATATTAGTGATGTATCGGATGTCAAAATTTTTAATATCCGCGGATGTGTATGGGGATGTCCATACATCACTAATATATAATATATATATATTATATTATATATATATATATATATATATATATATATATATATATATATATATATTATATATATATATATATATATATAATATATATATTTATTTATTTATTTACCATTCACCTTTCCCACTCTGGGTGGTGCCCGTCACAGTTCGCTCACCCACTCCCACATCCACACTCTATCTCCCATCTCCCCTCACCATGCCCTCCATCTCACTCTGTCCTCCGCGACTCTCCTACCTTCGTTCACATTCAAATCTCTCCCCCCAATATCTCCCTCACCCCATC
>SEYY01022290.1:20000-22500 GCA_009176605.1 Armadillidium nasatum | reverse complement strand
CGGCCTTGTAGCACAAGAGATGCGTTGCCTGCATATAAATTTTTGTGTGGACATAGGCAACTCCAGGCTTGTCCGCTGTGGTGCTTCCTTCTTTCCAGCCATCTCTGTTTTGTGGAATTCTCTCCCACCTTATGTGTTTCCTGCAGAATTTAATTTCAATTTCTTTAAAATCCACGTCTATTCACCATAGTATGTGCTCACCTTCTAATTTCATATTTATAACATGTAAATTTATTCTTGCTGCCTGATGCTCCTTTTTATTATTTTTAAAGATAAAATTATGGAGTTGAAGTAATATTTTATTATTTTTTAAAACCTCTCACGGGTCGTGGGATATGAGGGGGTAATTCCCCCGCAAACGTATGTTCGCATGCCATGTATTTGTATCTTAATGTGCAATTCATTTGTATCTTCAAAGGTTATTTACTTATCTGGTAATAATAACTGAAGTTTAGATATTTATTATATAATTGTCATTTTTGTCAAGTTTTAATCTTCACTTCTATTTTCAAAGAGTCAAATCCCGTCCCTGTATTTGACAACTAAATTCTCTTTCCCACTTGGCAACCAAGAAAATTACTTCTGAAAATGAAAATCGAAATCGTAGGAATTTCGTTAATTAAATTTAGAAAAACGATATTTACGAAAATAAAGCTCACACATACACGCAAGCGTACACATGTGCATACATGCTTACATACACACACCACCCACACACAAGTATTCATACCATTATCTGAAAATCTTCATTTCACGAAGCTCATAATTTTACTTAGTTTGTAAAATCTTCAGATTTTACAGAATATCACAAAAAAAAATTTTTTCCAGTTATTTTCCAATTTGAAAATAAATCGGTGAAGCAACTTCCTTATGCTTAACATGTCTTTTCTCTATTGAAAATTTTACTGTAACATATTTACCACTTGTCCCAACGATTCGTTGGGACAATTTTTGCAATGTAGCGTTTCAGATCTTATTTTATTTGGTACTTTTCGTTTATAAAAATCGAAATTTTTAAGAAATGTTAAAATTTTTGTTATAAATATATTTTAGAAGTCAAAAATATTTGCCAAAAAAAATAAAATAAAATAAAATAAAATAAAATAAATAAATAAATAAAAAAAAAAAGTAAATAAATAAAAAATAAAGAGAAATTAAAGAACTTTAAAGAACGCAATAAAATACATCTAAACACATTTATCATAATTTCAATAATATATTATATATATATATATATATAATATATATATATATATTATATATATATATATATATATATATATATATATATATATATATATATATATATATATATATATATATATATATATATATATATATATATATATATATATATATATATATATATATATATATATAATGATCTTTTAAAGTATATCTAACCATAGTCGATTGTAAACGAAATTTACAAAATTTATGTATAACATGACCCCCCCCCCCCTTGAAATAAAAAAAAAAAAAAAAAAAATAAAAAAAATAAAATAAAAAATAAAAAAAAATTAAAAAATCGAGAAACGAAAAGAAATAAGTTATCGATTTTTAAAAATCGAAAAAAAGTAGAGAAAATTAAAATCCTGAAATGACCCAAATTTTTCGAGAGTATATTGTATTAATCTCTTATGGTTCATGTCTTTTCCCTTCATTTTTTTTTTTCCAAACAAACTAGTTCGACTTAACCTAACCTTGATTTAAGGTTAAATGTAGGCCTAAAGGTCAGCAAATATATATAATAAAATAAGTTGGAAAAATAAAAATAAAAAATAAAAAAAAAAGTTAGCTATAAAAAAATTGCCACGCGTTGCAAAATAAACAAAATGAGCCAAAAAATGGCGCAAACGAAAAATTGGCTATATAAAAAAAAGGCCTGGTGTAGATATAATTAAAAAGATATATATATATAATATATATATATATATATATATATATATTATATATATGAAAATATATATATATATATATATATATATATATATATATATATATATATATATATATATATATATATATATTATATATATATATATATATATATATATATATAATATATAATATATATATATATATATATATATATATATATATATTATATATATATATATATATATATATATATATATATATATATATATATATATATATATATATATATATATATATATATATATATATATATATATATATATATATATATATTATAATATATATATATATATATATATATATATATATATATATATATATATATTATATATAATATATATATATTAAAGTCTCCTGCACGATCATTAATATCTTCACTGACACAGATTTCCTAAAACTTTGTGCTCTTTACGAGCTACAGTTAATTAATAACCCATCTCTCTCTTTAACCTTGAATCTGTTCCATTGTTGATAAAGGCAAGAGAAACACGGGCCTAACACAAGTGTGAGAAAAGTTGACGCGGTTTTAAGGCCAATTGTTTACTCAAATCATCTGCGA
>SEYY01022290.1:5000-7500 GCA_009176605.1 Armadillidium nasatum | reverse complement strand
AGTGAAGCAACAATTCTTTGAAATAATTGAAGGGTGTATGTTACAAAGCAGAAGAGTTGACGAGAAGGAAAGATTGCTTCCTATCATTTAAAGAAGAATTGTGTGCGTGGAACCTCCCCAAATTTGTGACGCGTATTCCACACAAAAACTGGTAAGGTATGGAAATATCTGAGAACTCTTTTAGAACCTTCAACTTCTTATATAGAAGACTATTTCATGAAAGAAAATAAAGTGATCATCCAAAAATTGAAAGAAGACAACCTTAGCTCCAAAAGATGGTCAGGACAGACATAATTCGAATTGCTTGTTGTCGAAGATGACATTATAGCTAAGTTTAAAGCTGTAAGTAGAAAAATGAAGGAAATGAGCTTTTAGTTTGTGTTTAGGGCATCGAAAATAACCACATATCCTCTGTTCCAATTATAAAAAAAATATAGATCAGAAGTTTGTTACGCCAAGGCTATCATCCTCACATAAGAAAACTGATGATGGGTAGGTTATTAAGAAATAGGATGAGATCATAGTCATCATAATGGATGGGTTATGAAGTGACAGATAGAAATGGACATTAGAAAGTAATAGAAAATGCTAGAACAGGACCTTTAAAAACATCTTCATTAACATATTTAAAGGAATGAGGGGTTGCCATTTTCAAGCAGCTACTATAGATTGAAAAGTAATTAGATAAAAGACTCCAGAGGGAAGGACAAGATTCCGAAAAAGATAAGTTTGAAAATCAAAGCATTGTGATAGTCTTTATCTAAATATTTTTGATGTCACTGCAAAATATTCTCCGAATTCCGATGAGTAGTGAACCGAGGATAGAGAGATCTAATGGAAGATGACCAGTTGAAAGTTCTGTTTTGATGCAATACAAAGAATTTGAGACACGATTTTAGAAGAGTGAAAAGATTTCTAAAACTTCCAACTAAAGGAACATTCTAAAACTTTGAAAGGAAGAAAAATGTTTAACCAATTGGAAGATAGTTCGATGGATAAGGATCTTTTCTTCGATGCAGGTTGGAAAAAAATATAAATTTCCTGATAATGAGTATGACCTGTCTATGTAAGACGGATATATTACTACAGATCTTTAAGACTATAATAAATCTTTAATTAAAAAAACATTCTATTTGAAAAAAATAGAATTTTTGTAAAAAATGTAAAATTTTTACTTATGTATAATTTTTTAAAAATTGAAGTGAGCATATGACTACATAAAAATATTTAATTTTAAGAATGTATGTTTAAAAAGAGAAAAGAGAAGAGAACCTTGACTAATAATGAAAATAATGTAAAATATTATATAAAAAAAAAATTTAAAAATTATAAAAAAAAAAAAATAAAAAAAATGCAAACTTTTAAAAAAACTGCTTTTTTGCATCCCCCCAAGAAACTATTTAAAAACGTTTTTTTAAAATCATAATATATATATATATATACTATATATATATATATAATATATATATATATATATATTATATATATATATATATATATATATATATATATATATAATATATAATTATAGGGGGAGGGCATAGCACCGTCCGAAGCGATGAAAATACTCCCCACTGGAATTAAACGCGGGGTTATAGGGTGGGCTAGACCATTCCGTTTCACTCCGTTGCCTTTTGGTTCATTCCTTTTCGCGTTTCACCTTCTCATAGGGTCTCTAGCGTACTCTCGTCTCATATTGTAGTGTCTATGCTCCCACTTCTCCTTCCACTCACTTCTTCATATGTTTCCATATATTTACAAGCGTTTACTCGTACATTACCTTTGAAAAAAATAAAAAAATATCAAAATGGCGAATATAAAACAATCTCGGAGATGCTTAGAGGGGGAATCCAAAGAATGCTCCCCATTCACCCTTTCCCTCATCACCACTTGGGAGTTAGTGGCCTCCGGTGATGGGGCTGTTGCCACCAAGACCTTGTTGCCGAGTTGGTGAAAGGTCTTCTTTTTTCATAAATTTCTGCAACATTCGCGTTCTCTTGTATAATTTCCACTTTTTTGTCAAATGCCACCTCACTTCTTCTCGACCTCTTCTACTGTTCTTAACTGAAACTCAGGTGTTTGGGTGCTCTGACAACAAACACTACTCTGTTTACTTCTACTGTCTCTATCCTCAATTTCAGCCAAATGCGGATGTTGCGCAAATGTGCGCAACGATGTTGTCTGTTCTCGTGTTTCTAATTTGGAGTCTTCTGAATTCTCTTCTTATGGCTTAAGCTTTCTTGTAACTCTACAACTAAATTTATTTGTTCTGTCTACTTATCTCTTAACTCTACATACTATAAAAAAATTCTTCGATTATCTTAACTCCAAAATAGGACACTTTCTTTCCTCCTCCCCTTCCTCCGAAATCATCATTTTAGGTGATTTCAATGTTCACCACCGCCAATGGCGTTCATCTAGTTCTCATGATACAGCTGGTGAATTTACAAGCGCTTACCCCGTACATTACCTTTAAAAAACAAAAAAAAAAAAAATAAAA
>SEYY01022289.1:47500-50000 GCA_009176605.1 Armadillidium nasatum | reverse complement strand
CAGAGATATTTAGCAAGGACTGCACATGAGTGAGATTCACAAGGGAGAAGAAGAGAAAAACTAACAATGAAATGGAGAAGATCACAACTGGGAGATGCAAGGAGAGTTGGGAAGAGCTGGATGGAAAATAGAGTGCCTAAAACCAACAGGAAGAGAGGACGATTCATAACGGAGGCCCATTGCTCATTCGGGTAATAACAGGAAAATACCAATCAAGATATCCACTCCTTTGCCAATGACTCCACCCTTAAGTGCACATTTCAATTTGAAAGACGTCCCACATTACATCAAATAGTTGTTGCTAGGAGGGTAACCTAGGAATAGCTGACCCCTGATGTTTACTGTGTCTCTGGTTTAAACAAAGAAAATAATGATTGTTTTCATTACCTCAAAAACTCAATTCCTTCATCGATCTATTCGACATAATAATCCATACAACTATACTCTTTCGAAACATTTATCTGAAACTGGAAATCAAGAAACTGTTACAAAATGGTTTTTATTCTCCCCTTTATTCTTATGTTTATTTATAAGTCCAAATTTTTATTTATAAGTATATAGTTGAATGAGTATTGTTGCTACAATGCAAAAATTGTCCTAACGAATCGTTGGGACAAGTCACAAATATGTCGCAACAAATTTTTTCAATTATTTTTTTTTTTATTAGAAAGTAAATCGGTGAAGCAACTTTCTTAAGCTTAAACATGTCTTTTATGAACTGAAAATTTTACTGTGACATTGTTGCCACTTGTCCCAACGATTCGTTAGGACAATTTTCGCAGTGTAGCTTTCGCAGTATGTCAAATGAAAAACTGTATAAATTTTTTTTTTTTTATGTTAAATGTTACAACAAAATTTTTCAAATTATTTTTTTTTTAGAAAAGTAAATTAGTGAAGCAACTTTCCTATAAGTAATAAATCTTTTTGACATTGAAAATTCAATGGTGACATTAAATCGTTAAATCGTTAAAAAAAATTCGCAGTGTAATTAAAAAAAATCATTTTATTTAAATTAAATTATATTATAAACATAAATTATAATAAATTAAAGAAATAAATAAATTAAAGAAATAAATAAATTAAATAAATAAATTAAAAAAATAAATAAATTAAATAAATATAAAAATCGTTTATAATGATTGTGCGAGGGATTCCTGGTTCAAAACTGGATAAAATCCGCGCTTGACATTTTTCATATTTTTGCCAAATGTTATTATTTGAGTTGGGTATATATATATATATATATATATATATATATATATATATATATATATATATATATATATATATATATATATATATATATATATATATATATATATATATATATATATATATATATATATATATATATATATATATATATATATATATATTAAATATTAATTAAATTAAAATCTAATTTTTTAATTTAATAATAATTAAAATAAAAAATTAAAAAAAAAATAATAATAAAATAATAATAATAATAATAATAATAATAATAATAATAATAATAATAATAATAATAATAATAATAATAATAATAATAATAATAATAATAATAATAATAATAATAATAATAATAATAATAATAATAATAATATAATAATATAAAAATAATAATAATAATAATAAAAATAATAATAATAATAATATTAATAATAATATTTTTTTTAAATTGGTTTAATTATTTAAATTAACTTAAACATAGCTTTAAAAGGAATACATTTTTTTTAAATTATTTAATTAGTTGAAGCAAACTATTAATTTTTGTAGCTTTGAAAATATGGCAAAGAAGCCTTAAAAATAATCACTTTAGGACGAAGGTTGATTCCCGCATGTCTGTCTGCTCATTTTCTTCCTTTTTATCTAAAATCAATAGGACCATTTTTCCTTGAATCCTCGTTAAATGTGATAAAAAAAAAGTGGTGGGTGAGGATTGAGGAACTGAATAAAGAAGGGACATATGGAGAAAATGAGAGAGAGAGAGAGAGAGAGAGAGAGAGAGAGAGAGAGAGAGAGAGAGAGAGAGAGAGAGAAGAGAGAAAGAGAAAAAGACTGACAATGATAGAATGAAAAGAAATAAAGGAAAAAAGAAAGAAATAGGAAAGTGTAAAAGATAGATGAAAGAAAGGAGAGAAAAAGGAAAAAGGAAGATAAAAAAAGAAAGAAATCAAGGAAGAAATAAGAAAGATAAAGAGAAAGAATGTAAGAAATAAAGAAACAAGGAAGAAAAAAGAAAGAGAAGGAAAGAAAGAAAGAAGGAATGAAAAAATATAGAAAAAAAGAAATAAAGGAGAAAAGAAAGAAACGAAAAAAGAAAAAGGAAAGATGGTAAAAGAAAGAAAAAGAAAGGAAAAAGGAAGATAAGAAAGAAAGAAATCAAGGAAGAAATAAGAAAGATAAAGAGAAAGAAAGAAAGAAAACAAGGAAGAAAGAAGAAGAAAGAGAAGAAAGAAAGAAGGAATGAAAAAGAAAGAATAAAAGAAAGAAAAGGAAAGAAAAATGAGATTGAGAA
>SEYY01022289.1:35000-37500 GCA_009176605.1 Armadillidium nasatum | reverse complement strand
CACATACAGCTCTTCTTGAAAAGGTGGAGTCTAGGGCTTTTCGTCTTATCAACTCTCCCGCTCTTACGAACTCTCTCCAATCTCTTTCTTCCCGTCGAATTGTTGCGTCACTTCCTCTATACTATCGCTATTACAACGGACATTGCTCTTCTGAACTCTCAAGTCGCATACCTCCTCCATTGAGAAGGGCGCGTGAGACACGACTTTCTACACAGTCTCATCCTTTCTCTGTCCAACTCTCCGACCCCAGACTTAACCGCTATGCTCTCTTTTACATGTACTCTACTGGTAAAGTCTGGAACACACTCCCTTTATCTGTTTTCCCAACTTCCTTTGACTTGTACACTTTTAAACTCCATGTATCGGGTCACGTCGGCCATTAGCGACCCGATTTCGTATGCTCACCAGCTCTGGTGGATTATAGTAGGCCTTTGGCCTTTGCCCATCAGAGGAGACATAATATATATATATATATATATATATATATATATATATATATATATATATATATATATATATATATATATATATATATATATATATATATATATATATATATATATATATATATATATTATATATATATATATATATCCTAATGACGTGACTATATGGAGGAGAGCCATAAGTTATAATTATAATTATAAATTACTTTAAAAATTATAATATTGCGACGTAGACACTCTTTAGTAACCTATATTTGTTTTAAAAATAATAAAAAAGTTTATTTTTAAAAATAAAAAAAAGTTTCTTTTTAAAAAATAATAAAAAAAGTTTCCTTATCTTGTCAAACACACAAACATTCACTAACTCTTACGAGGTATTTTTAATATTAAATGGAAAGAACGTAACACTTCACTCTAAAAAGTTTCCTTTAATAAAGAAATATATACATTTTTTTCCCCCCTTCGCATGCAACAAGTAGCCATTTTGGAAATTTTTTTTTCCAGGTCATTTCTTCTTCTTCTTTTGTCTTAGTTTTCATTCTTCTTCTTCTTCTTCTTCCTCTTCCTCTTCCTCTTCTTCCTTTCTGTGAAGCTCTTTGAGAGTCCGTGTGTCATCTGCTTTAAAGGGCAAGGCATTAAGACAGCAGCTCCATTTGAATATATTGATTTTTTTTTTTTTTTTTTTTTTTTTTTTTTTTTTTTTTTTTGGTCTCTCTTATTCGGAACGTTACCGAGATTAGGAATGGTTGCAAGAGTAATCGGTGTTTCATCTTCCACGACAACCTCCAATGGGAAAACTTATGTTTATGTTCAACAATGCTAATACTGTATATATATATATATATATATATATATATATATATATATATATATATATATATATATATATATATATATATATATATATATATATATATATATATATATATATATATATATATATATATATATATATATAAATATATATATATATATATATATTATATATATATATATATGTATGTTATGTGTGTGTGTGTGTGTTTGTGTGTGTGTGTGTGTGTGTGTGTGAGCATCTGTAAATGAGGACTAGAATATCTAACATACATGTTATCTAACATATATTTAAAAAAATAAATAAATAAATAAAAATCTTAAAATTTTAAAGATAATTATGCAATTCGAAACATTTGAAATATCTATAACTCTGATCCGATAAATATTGCGTAATATTGTTACTAATACTGAGAAATAGCAACACTGAGCAAGCTGGCTCAAATTTAGTTTATTCTCTTCATTTATTATTTTCCACCATTTGTAAGATCAGTGAGGATTAGTGTATCTTGGTTCTCTTTTATGATTAGAAAAAAAATAAATATTAATTATTATTTGTTACTATTTATTATTGTATCAATAATTATTATCAATTATTTTATCGACTTTCTTTTTTTATCTTAATCACTATTTCATTGTTGCTACTTAACACTAATAGAAATTTCATTACAACTGTTACAGTATATCCAGATAATTTTCTTCCTTTTTTGTCTTATTTTTTGTTATTTTTAGTTTTTTACACATCACCATCACTCACGGGCAGAGCCCTATTCAAGGATTGGGGTGTGATAACAATGAAAGAATAAAAACCCAAGTCTCGCCTAACGTAAATTTCGTAGGATAGCACAGAGGTGGAATTTAAAGTAATTGATATTAAATTGAGTAGGAAACACAGAAGTTGGGAGAGAATTCCACAAAATAGAGGTGGCTGGAAAGAAGGAGGCACCACAGCAGACAAGCCTGGAGTAGCCTATGTCCACGTAAAATTTATGTGTAGATAATACGCACCTTGTGCTACGAGGCCTCCGTAAAGGTGGAGGTATACGAGTGGACAGTTCCCTCGAGCATTTGCCACAGTAAATGCTTTAGAACATTAAAAGAAACAACAGTGATTTTTAAATCACTTCTCGTTACATTTTTATGTTATTTTAAAAAATTGAACTTAATATATTGTAGGTTCAACCTCTCCTTCAAATCTAATGTCTTTTTTTTATTATTTATAGCATAATCTTCCATGTGGC
>SEYY01022289.1:22500-30000 GCA_009176605.1 Armadillidium nasatum | reverse complement strand
CTTTAAAAGGCCAACACACGCATACGCATATGTATATGTATCTCAAAAACACAGACAGACACACACAATTATATATATATATATATATATATATATATATATATATATATATATATATATATATATATATATATATATATTATATATATATATATATATATATATATATATGTGTGTGTGTGTGTGTGTGTGGTGTGTGTGTGTGTGTGAGAGAGAGAGAGAGAGAACCCTATGGCCAATATTCTATTACCCTTTTCACGAAGTTTTAAAGAGACCGATAGATCGGGATCTTCTTTGATTTAAATCCCTAAACCTAGGAACGAGGAGTACCTTTAAAAGAAATCTGTTAAATCACAGTATAATCACGTTTCCTTATATATATATATATATATATATATATATATATATATATATATATATATATATATATATATATATATATATATATATATATATA
This sequence comes from Armadillidium nasatum, assembly GCA_009176605.1. Taxonomy (NCBI): domain Eukaryota; kingdom Metazoa; phylum Arthropoda; class Malacostraca; order Isopoda; family Armadillidiidae; genus Armadillidium; species Armadillidium nasatum. The sequence goes on along the minus strand of SEYY01022289.1, from coordinate 29,543 downwards.
TATATATATATATATATATATATATATATATATATATATATATATATATATATATATAGTCTCTGATAAGTTGAAGAGAATAAGGCTCCAGAGAATTGGACGCACACATCCTTGCCGAAGAAAATTACCTCGATTTTGCTTTCTTCACTTATTGAGGCCTCATTTCTTAGACACAAAAAAAAAAAACAAGTCTTCAAGCCCTACTAGTTTGTGGCACTGAAATATGAAACATTTGCTTCCTTGGCATATGAAGTTATACTCTTCTTGCGAATACTTGGAAAGATAGAATAAAATGCAAGGTTAAGAAGGTGATGGGAAAAACCCAATGGAAGGAAAAATTTGACATAGGAAAACATAAGAAAATAGAAACAGTTAGAAGCCACAAGGGCCTATCGAGAAAAGTAAATAGGAAAAAGAGTGGAAGCTGAGAAAAGATGTGGAATATTAGGTTAACCTCCAAATCGGCATGGGGCATGGATCGGGCATGGATAAAAGTAGAGTGCTTCAAAACCTGCTCAAGGTTGTTATGTGTAGAGAAATGGTATATGAGTTCACTATATATGTCTTTAGAACAAGGAGAATACCATTGACGATGGTGAACATTGAAATTGACATGGAAGGGGTTTCACATGGAGCATAAAAAGGAAGAAAATGGAGAAAATATATACTCTAATTTTTGCTTAGATAATTAAGAATTTAATCAGATTGTCAGTAGCGTTCAAACATAAATAAGCAGAACAAATATATTTCGTATTATATATATATATATATATGTATATATATATATATATATATATATATATATATATATATATATATATATATATATATATATATATATATATATATATATATATATATATATATTATATATAACTGCTTTGTTTATCTCTGAGGATTTCTTTTATAATCGTACAAGGGTCTCCGTCGGAGCATCCCAAAGATCTTCAATCCCTCTGCATCTCTGGGTCGTGGGGGCGTTTTCGCCGCCTCTTATATATATATATATATATATATATATATATATTATATATATATATATATATATATATATATATATAATATAATATATATATATATATATATATATATATATATATATATATATATATATATATATATATATATATATATATATATATATATATATATATATATATATATATATATATATATATATATATATATATATATATATAAGGAATGGGAAATCAAATTTTCCCTTTAATGGTGTAAATTTAATGTTACTATAGAAACAAGATCGTTATTATTATAATATATTCGCCCTACTTGCTACACATCTCGTATGCAAGGATCAGAAGAGAAACCGGAAAAGGAGAGAAGAAGAAAGAAGAAGAAGAAGAAGAAGAAGAAGAAGAAGAAGAAGAAGAAGAAGAAGAAGAATATGAAGAAGAAGAAGAAGAAGAAGAAGAAGAAGAAGAAGAAGAAGAAGAAGAAGAAGAAGAAGAAGAAGAAGAAGAAGAAGAAGAAGAAGAATATGAAGAAGAAGAAGAAGAAAATCAGAAGAAGATAATAATCATAATAATCATTCCGACTATAACTACCAGAAGAATCGGATGAAGAGGAAAATGAAAGTGATGAGAAGGAACATATTTATAATAAATAAAAAAAAAAAGAAAAAAAGAAGAAGAAGAAGAAGAACCGAGCTGATAACTTCCATTACTAACAAATGATTCTACGGTGGTTTCTGCTGCGTTTCTCTTTCGGCGAATTTCTTTTGTCCTTTTTAACACATTTAAAAAGATTACATTCCTCGCATGGTTCTGAGTAGTTACTATTATGAATAACTTTACGACAGTAATATAAAATGGATCCATATTATTAAATAAATATATATATAAAAAATAAATAAATAAATAAATAATAAATAATAAATAAAACTGGGATGAGAGAACGGAGATCTTACTTCAAATCCGGATGTTTCGATAAAAAAAAAACACGTAGATTTTATCAAAGTTATGAGTGTGAATGCATCATATATATATATACATATATATATATATATATATATATATATATATATATATATATATATATATATATATATATATATATATATATATATATATATATATATATATATATTTATTTTTATTTTTTTCATGTAGAGATAAAAAATTGCCAATGACAGAAAAATCCATTGATTTTAAATACGAAAATTTTTTAAATTTTTAATTATGATCCAAAAATCTTGGAATTTCTGTTTTTCTTCTGTATTTTAAATGAAAACGGTTGATATTAAATTTGAACATTTAAAAAATAAAATCAAAATTAAAAGTTTATTTTTCAATAAAAATAATTTTCCCCTAATTTTGAAAATTGATCATAAATTTAGTAATTCTTCTGAAGATATTTTCCATTCTCTTTTCTAATTCGATATATATATATATATATATATATATATATATATATATATATATATATATATATATATATATATATATATATATATATATATATATATATATATATATATATATATATATATATATATATATATATATATATATATATATATATATATATACACTGAATCCCAATACTGAAAGTAGAATATTGTTCTTTGGTCGTACTTTTCACTGTTTATTTATATATAATAATTTCATTCATTTATTTATTTATTGATATAACTTTTTATGTTAAATTTTTTAAAATTTTTTTATATGTCGTGATTTAATTTTATATTTTTCATTCATGATGCTCATCGCTTAGAATGGGTAGAACTACTGAATCACCCGAAACTAGTCAGCAATAAATTAGGTTTAGATTTGTTTTGGTTATTTTATATATATATATATATATATATATATATATATATATATATATATATATATATATATATATATATATATATATATATATATATATATATATATATATATATATATATATATAGAGAGAGAGAGAGAGAGAGAGAGAGAGAGAGAGGGCAGATATTTTTATCTCATATAAAAATTATTAAAGAAATTTTAAAAAATTTAAAAAAAATAAATCTCCACTTGAGCAGATATTACAAGAGGACATCGCTGAAAGCCTGTCTGGCACTCTTCCTGCAGATACCTAAGAAGGACCCTCTTCTTCTAGAGGATACCTTGCCTCTTTTCATGTTGTTGATATTTTTATTGCTGGAAAAATAGATATTAAATAAAATATTATGCAAGCAAAGTAAAGTTTTGAATAAAAGTTTTAATAAATTTCTTTTTATTTTTTTTTTTGATATAGTATTAAAAATTTCATTTCTTACATCATATGGATCATATATCATTTATATCATATAATATTATTTTATATCTTTTCATATTTCATTAGATTATATGGATCTCTTTTATTATAATGATTATTACTTGGTTAATGTGGGGAAATTCTTTATCTCTAATAAAAGTATTATTTAGAAGTCATAAATACTTACAATAAAATTAATATTAATATTAGTATTAATACTGGTAAATGGCAATCCTGTAGGTAAATGGAAAATGCAATTGCTATTGGAACAGAGAAAATAATATCATTTTTATCTATCTATCTATTCATCTACATATCTATTTATCTATTTATATATCTATATATCTATTTATCTGTATCATTTCATCTATATATCTATTTATATATACTCGTATATATTTATCTGTCTATCTAACAAATCTCTTTTTTCTTTTACTACTCGTTTTGAAAATACAAGTATAATATTTTTTCCAAGTTTTATATCGACAAATAAAATTTATTCATTCAAATATAGTTATTTAAAAGGCGAAAGTTTCTCTCTCTCTCTTCTCTCTCTCTCTCTCTCTCTCTCTCTCTCTCTCTCTCTCTCTCTCTCTCTCTCTCTCTTTCTCTATCTATCTATCTATCTATCTATCTATCTATCTATCTATCTATCTATCTATCTATCTATCTATCTATCTATCTATCTATCTTTCTTTCTTCTCTTTCTTTCTTTCTTTCTTTCTTTCTTTCTTTCTTTCTTTAATCTAATTCTATGAGCTAATATATATATATATATATATATATATATATATATATATATATATATATATATATATATATATATATATATATATATATATATATATATATATATATATATATATATATATATATATCCTCTGGTAGGAAAAAGCCAGAGGCCTACTGATTTCTACCAGAGTTGGAATATAGCAAAACTAGGGACCGATCAAATACCGAAATGTCACTGAACTGCGTTTGAAAGTGTGCAAGTCAAAGGAAGTTGGGAAAACAGATAAAGTGAGTGTGTTACAGATATTACCAATATAGCACATGTAAGATTGAGCATAGCGGTTAATTCTGGGGTTGGAGAGTTGGACAGAGAAAGGATGAGATTGTGTAGAAAGACATGCCACACGAGCCCTTCTCAATAGAGGAAGGTACAGAAGAGCAGTGTCCGTTGTATAGAGAGGATTGTATAGTGATAGTATAGAGAGTGACGCAACAATTCGACAGGCAGAAAGAGAGTGTAGAAGTGAGAGCGGGAGAGTTGATGAGATGAAAAGACCTAGACTCCTCCTTTTCGAGAAGAATTGTATGTGTGGAACCACCCCAGATGTGTGAGGCGTACCCTATACAAAGGGAGGCGTAAAGAAATAACGAAGGCATCTCAGAAAACCCAATTTCTTTAGAAAGAGAAGTAATATGATCTTTCCAAGAAAGATCACGAGAAAAAAAAACGCCGAGAATATTGAGGACAGATGAAGGTTTGAGTAGAGTGTTTTCGAAGATGTCATAGTTGTGTGGAAAGTTGTGTTGAGCAAAAAGATGGAGGAATTGAGTTTTTGAGGCATTGAAAACGGCCACGTTTTCTCTACCCTAATTTGAAATACGATAAAGATCAGAGGTCAGTTGCTCCAAGGCCATCCTTCTTGCGTCAACTAACTGCAATTGAGAGGGGCGTTTTTCAAGATGAAAGGAGTAATGATGGGTGGAGTCATCAGCATAGAAGTGGATAAGTGATAAAGTAATTGAAAAAAGTCTCTTAATTAAAAATAGAAAAAGAGTTGGGGATACGACAGATCCCTGAGGAGCACCACTATTTGTAGAAGTAAAGGAAGAACGGTGTCCATCTACAACAGCTGCTATTACGACCAGAAAGGAAATTTAAGAAAAAGATAGATTCCAGACTCTATTGAAGACTTTCGATATGTCTATCCTCAGAGCAAAAGATTCTCAAAAAATGCCGAAGAACGGAGGATCAAGTGTCAGAAAGGAGGGAAAGAAGATCACCAGAAGAACGTTCTTTACGAAAGCCATACTGGCTATCAGAGATAAGATTTGAAGAATTGAGGTGTTTCCAAATCATCATGTTAAGAATAGATTCGAAAACTTTAGAAAGAACGGAGATTAAAGAAATTGGACAAGAAAATGCTAGTCATAAATTAATAAAATTTTCTACGAACAAACATTGTTGTGTGAGAAGCGAGGTGGAATTATGAGGTCATGAGACAATCGTTCGTGTACGAAATTGAGGCCTTCAAGAAGATCGAGTAATTTCCAAAGAACTCTGGCCACTAAGGTCGCCTCACCTCACCCTGCCGGATTTCTTCCCATGGGACACGTTGAAAGCAAAAGTATATCGCAAGAAGTCACGTACTCTCATACAACTGAAAGTCAACACTCAGCAGGAAATTGACGCTGTGACTCCCAGTGGTTGGTGGCAACCTTCTGTAACATAGAAAAACGTGTGCAGGCATACCTTGATGCTAATGGAAATCACTTCCAACACTTGTTGTGACGTCAGCACGATTCTCACACACTAAGGTTTGTTTGTGGCAAATTTTACTAACTTATGACCACTACTTTGACATCTATAAGCGCATATCTGGGGCTGAGTGAGTGGGACACCTTGTAGTATCTTCAGAACATTGATTTTAAAAGTTTTAATATAAGAACATGGAGAGACATGCAAAATTCTAGTACTTTAAATTTAGAGTTCTTAAATTGTGAAGCAGTGAGGTAATTCCATTTCGTTTTGGAGAGTATATTTGTCACTCACTGCTAAACAAACTTTCACTCTCAATAGAAGAGGGGGAAGCAAGAGATATTTACAAACCAATATATGCAAATTAATAGGCAAAATAATCGGCAGAAAATTGACAATGAAGATGACGATATGAGAAATAATATGCCAATTTTGACGATGAAAATGACGATTAATTGTCCCATCTCTAAATATATATATATATATATATATATATATATATATATATATATATATATATATATATAATATTATATATATATATATATATATAAAAGCTTAAAACATCTACTTTAAACTACTTTAGACTCAAGATTTCTAAGAATTTCTGAAGTATTTCAAAGAATTTTTTTATATTTTGTGTTCAGTGAAATAAAGAAAATCAATTGAGAGTAAAATAAAAACCTCAACAATTGTAAAGATCTAATATTTAGGTGTTTTTAAACCTATATCTTATATATATATATATATATATATATATATATATATACATATATATATATATATATATATATATATATATATATATATATATATATATATATATATATATATATATATATATATATATATATATATATATATATATATATATATATATATATATATATATATATATATATATATTATATATATATATATATATATATATATATATATATATATATATATATATATATATATATATATATATATATATATATATATATATATATATATATATATATATATATATATATATATATATATATATATATATATATATATATATATATATATATATATATATATATATATATATTAGGAATACAAAAAATTCATTTCGTTATTATAGCAAATTAAGATATGTTAACAGACAGTTTTTTCTTTAAAAATGCGATTTTTTAATTTTAAAAAAAAATAAAATAAAATAAATAAATAAATAAAAAAATGATAAAAAAAATTATAAAATAAAGTAGAGTTTAGAAAAAAGAAACTATATATATATATATATATATATATATATATATATATATATATATATATATATATA
>SEYY01022289.1:0-2500 GCA_009176605.1 Armadillidium nasatum | reverse complement strand
AATTTTTTTAAAGAATAATAATTTTTATTTAATAATTTTAGAATAATAAATAATATATAATAAATAATAATAATATATATAATAATAATAATAATATAATAATAATAATAATAACAATAATAATAATAATAATAATAATAATAATAATAATAATAATAATAATAATAATAATAATAATAATAATAATAATAATAATAATAATAATAATAATAATAATAATAATAATAATAATAATAATAATAATAAAATAAAGAAGAAGAAAAGAAAGAAAAAAAAAAAAAAAAAAAAAAAAAAAAAAAAAAAAAAAAAAAAAAAAAAAAAAAAAAAAAAAAAAAAATTTTTAAAGAAAGAAAAAAAAGAAAAAAAGTCTTTAGCTTCTCTGTTTGTTTCTAGAAATTATTTACCTAAGAAATTGGTTGTTGAAGATGGAATTTTGAGTTGTAAAAACGAGAAGTAAATATGAAAAAGATGCGTAACAAATTGAAACAACGTTAAAAAAAATTTCAATTTGACAATGCTTGACCAAAAATTTAATTTTTAATTTTTTTTTTTTTAAATAAAAGATAAAATTTTTATATTGATTACTGTGAGTGATACGGTGTGTAATTTTTTTTTTTTTTTTCGATAAATAGAGCTATTCGAGAAGTGGTACTTTTCTAAGCCGTATATACCTGGAATACGCAAGCGGGAATCAAACCGGCCCCCTCAAGCACATGAGTCAATCACTGTTTTGTAAGTTTACTCCAAAATATGAAGAAAAAAAAAACAGTATTAAAATGACATATTGTACTAATAATCATTCTCCATTCTATTGCCATGCTCAGAAGCGTAGCATCCATTGTAGAAATAGATTGGAGAGGGAGAGGGAGAGAAAGTTGACAAGTAGGAAATCCCTAGATTCTACCTCATCAAGTAGAACAGTATATACCGAACCACCCTGGATAAGTGAAGCATTCTCCATATAAGAGAAACTAAAGTTGTGAAAGAAGTTTCGGTGGCGCCTTACGCTTTAAAACATTCAACATCTTTGAAGTTTGCTTAGAAAGAGATAATGTGATTATATGCTACAATGAATAATGCTAAACCATATTCTAATACTGTTATTTTTTATTATTTTATTTATTTTTATTTTTAAAGTTCACATCTCAAGGGCATTGCCCCATTCGAGGAGAGGAACTTTTCTAGGCAGTATATACCTAGAATCCCCAAGTGGGATCGAACCGGCGCCCTCAAGCACGTGAGTCAATCACTCTACCGTTTGAGCCACGGTATTTTACAGTATTTCATCTTTCATTCTCATCCTTTTGGTGGAGATAGCACCTTTCTTACACTGGTCTAATCGTACCTCTCTGTACTTCATCTTCATCCGCTGTTAAGAACCATTTTCATCCTTTTGATGCAAATATTAGCTTGCACTGGTCTGATCATTCGTCTCTGTTCGCTGGTTTCTCATCATTGTCATTGAACTTTAAATGCAATAAAATTTAAAAAAAACAAAGTTATAAATATGCCACAGCATGTTTCATACTGTAGTATAATGTACACTATAGTTTACTATATAATTACGATATTTTTAGGGCTTTTCGAATTATTCTATCTCTCTCTCTCTCTCTCTCTCTCTCTCTCTCTCTCTCTCTCTCTCTCTCTCCCTCTCTCTCTCTCTCTCTCTCTCTCTCTCTCTGTTATTTTAAACTTCAGCCTTTTAGTCTCGTTGTTAGTCTTCTGTTTTTGCTCTCTATTGTTCTGTCTGTCTGTCTGTCTGTCTGTCTGTCTGTCTAATTTTTCGTCTGTCTCTTTTCCTCGCAATCACATGAGTGTGAATAAATTTAATTGTTTTGTTAAAAGAGCGTAAGAAGGTTTTCTCACGTTTCATAAAAGTGAAAATGAAGAAAATACAAAGGTTTATATATATATATATATATATATATATTATATATATATATATATATATATATATATATATATATATATATATATATATATATATAATATATATATATATATATATATATATATCGGGGCATGCCAGCATTTAACTCGACCAGGTTTCCAGTATTTATCCAACTCAGGTGGAAAGTAGAAGGTTTTGACCTCTGCCCACGAGTGGATAATATATATATATATATATATATATATATATATATATATATATATATATATATATATATATATATATATATATATATATATATATATATATATATATATATATATATATATATATATATATATTGGAAAATAAAAGAACACTTGCGAGAAGATAAAGAGAGGTTCACTCCACAAGGGTTGAACAACACCAGACTGAGAACAACGTACTCTAACTTCACTTTACCAACGTTGAATTATCCTCAAACTCAGTAAAAAAGTTTTGTAATGATTCGTTCTGGCACGAACCTCTCTATTTTTTCACTATATTGAAAATATGAAGTCAAAATATGTTTAAATGTATTCTACACGTACTTTTCTTTCACGGATGAGTAATATAAATACATAATAAAAA
>SEYY01022288.1:182500-185511 GCA_009176605.1 Armadillidium nasatum | reverse complement strand
GTGAAAAAGAATTTAAATATGAAATTCGTCATCTTGAACTCAATCAATATTTCAAATTCTTATAAATTAGCGCTTGTTAAAATGAATGTAATTATCTGTATAGTGATGTCATCAAAGCCTGCCGAGATAAAAATCACGTTTTATTTTTATTTATTTTGTGGAGATTCAGAAAATACAAGTCTCTCAATATATATATATATATATATATATATATATATATATATATATATATATATATATATATATATATATATATATATATATATATATATATATATATATATATATATATATATATATATATATATATATATCTGATTTCTAATATTGAAAGATGTGTGTGTGTGTGTATGCTTTGCGATAGACCTATGACTAGGCATTTTAGGTTGTTTAGAATATGTGTCCGCCTGTTGAACTATATATATATATATATATATATATATATATATATATATATATATATATATATATATATATATATATATATATATATATATATATATATATATATGAAAGATGGAAGTGTGCGTGGTTGTATGCCTGTTTACGCGATCTTTATGTTTCACAGTACAAAAGATTTTAAAATTATTTGTTTAAATTGTATAATATTGGTATGAAATCACTAAAATATTAAAATTATATAAAGAAAAACAAAAGTTTTTGTTAAAATTATATAAAATAAAATAAAAATTAAAATAAAATTAATAAAAAATTTGAAATTTAATGAAAAATAAGAAAAAAATTAAAATATTATGATATTTTTTAGTGAAAACTTATACCCTCAGTACCTTGAGGAGTCTGAGGAGGCTGAGGAGGCCCCCGCTACAGGGGTCTGCTACCCCTAGCCCCTCTGTTCCGGTAGGGTCTAGAGGGTCCACAGGGTCCTCAGCGTCTATGTAATTACACATTTTATACAAAAATTTAACAAAAATAATTAAAATATTTATTTAAAAAGAAAAATATTAAAGTTTTTGTTCAAATTATATAAAATAAATTAAAAATTAAAATAAAATTAATAAATTTTTTTTTTTTTTTTTTTTTTTTTAAAAAAATTAAAATATTATGATATTTTTTAGTGAAAACTTATACCCTCAGTACCTTGAGGAGGCTGAGGAGGCTGAGGAGGCTGTAGAGGCCTCCGATACAGGGGTATGCTAGCCCTAGCCTCTCTGTTCCGACAGGGTCTAGAGGGTCTACAGGGTCCTCAGCGTCTATGTATTTTCACGAAAAATAATTAAAATATTTATTTAAAAAGAAAAATGTTAAAGTTTTTGTTCAAATTATATAAATATTAAAAGGAAAAAAAAGTTTTTCTTTGTTAGAAATTATTATATCTATAATATTAATATATATAATATATATAATATATATATATATATATATATATATTATATATATATATATATATATATATATATATGTTTAAAATATCATATCTGAAAATTTTTTAAATATTTATCTAAGTGTGTCGATTCATCGCTTATGACGTCATACAAATGGCGCCATGCTATAATCTTATCTTAGATTAGAAAAAATGATAACGATTCAAAGATCTCCCCATTTGCCCGCTGGATCCCGTCGTGGAAGGATGTGTCTCTGAAGCGCGCTCTCTCTCTCAATGTAAGTTGAACATTATTTATTTTCTTATCATTATTATTATTATTTATTTCTTCTTCTTCATCTTATTATTATTATTATTGTTATTATTATTATTATTATTATTATTATTATTATTATTATTATTATTATTATTATTATTATTAGTAGTAGTAGTAGTAGTAGTAGTAGTAGTAGTAGTAGTAGTAGTAGTAGTAGTAGTAGTAGTATAGTTAATGTGTAAGCCATGACCGAGCTCTTTGTTGTTTTTCATCATGACGTCATACAAAATGGCGTCATGATAATCTTAGACTATTATTATTATTATCATTTCAAAGTAGGAGTAGTCCTACGATCATTATCCCACACAAAATATGCAAAAATATGCAAAATATTGCAAATTTTTAAATTTCATATATTTCTGCAATGATTTGACTTTCTAAGTCATTTTAAATACATTTTTCCTTTTTTTACCCTTTTTGACCCTTTTTTACCCCTATTTTCCCCCATTTTTCCAAAAAAAAAATTTTTTTTTGCAATATTGGGGGGCGTGACCCCCCTCACCCCCTTTTGACCCCCCTTTTGACCCCCCATTTACCCCCTTTTTACCCCTTTTTTACCCTCACCCCCTTAAAAATCACCTCATGAACGTACGTGAGATTTTTTTTTTTTCTGCAACATGATCAACTTTTTTCAATTGGTCCAAAGCCTTTGCAAATGCAACCCCCGTTGCATTTTTGCGGAGGTTTTGGACCTATCACTATATATATATATATATATATATATATATATATATATATATATATATATATATATATATATATATATATATATATATATATATATATATATATATATATATATATATATATATATATATATATATATATATATATATATATATATATATATATATATATATATATATATATATATATATATATATTACCTCTGATGGGGAAAGGCCTACCAAGTTACTACCAGAGCTAAGAAGCAATCCAGAAATAGGATCAATTTAAATGGCCGACATGTCCGATACACAGATTTTAAAAGCGTGTTAGTCATAGGAAGTTGGAAAAATAGATAATGGAATTGTGTTCCAGACTTTACCAGTAGAGTACATGTAAGATTGAGCATAGCGGTTAAGTCTGGGGTCGGAGAGTTGGACGCAGAAAGGATGAGAGTGTGTGTATATATATATAATATATATATATATATATATATATATATATATATATATATATATATATATATATATATATATATATATATTATATATATATTATATATATATATATATATATATATATATATACGCTTCAATTGTATATGTTGGTGCGGTGCGGTGCGTGGTGCGCTGATTTCGGTGCGGTGCGTGGTGCGCTGATTTCGGTGCGGTGCGGTGCGCTTAGATT
>SEYY01022288.1:157500-170000 GCA_009176605.1 Armadillidium nasatum | reverse complement strand
TATAATATATATATATATATATATATATATATATATATATATATATATATATATATATATATCCTATGGTGGGAAAACCTCAGGAGCCTTCCAATGATCACCAGAGTTGGAAAAATTTTCGGACAAGATAAATTGAAAACCAACATGCCCCAATATACGGCATTTGAAAGTGTGTATGTCGAAGGAAGTCTTGAAAATAGATGAAGGGAATAAGTTTCAGATTTTATAAGCGGATTTCATGTAAGACTAAGCATAGAGATTAAATCTGGTGCCAGAGAATTGGAATGAAAAAGCATGAGACTGTGGAGAAAGTCTTGTGCACGAGCCTTTCTCATTGGAGAAGGTATGCGAAAAGAGGCTGAGGTTGACTCACCAACAGTAAAAGATACTGAGAAAGTTAGTAAGAGCAAAATAGTATATAAAACGAAAATCTCTGCATTCCACTTTTTCAAGGAAATTTGTGTGAATGGAACCTCCCCACATGTGTGAAGTAAGCCCCATTCACGAACGAATAACCCTCTATAAAGAACAAGCAAGTGGTTGAGTGAAGAAGTTTAAAAATTACCTCGGAACAAGCAATCTCTTTGAAACTTGTTTAGATAGAAAAATAATGTGATCCTTCCAGGAAAGATCACGAGAAAAAGACATTCCAAGAATATTTAGGACAAATAAAGGTTAGAGTTGAGTGCTTTCGAAGACGTCATAGTTGTGGGGAATATTATGTTGAATAGAAAGATAGAGGAACTGAGTTTTTGAGATACTGAAACAACTATGTTTTCTCTTCTCCATAATGAAATTCAAGGACGATCAGAGATTAGTTTCTCCAGAGCTATCCTCCTTCCAGTAATTAACTGCTAGTGAGTGGAACGGACTTCAAAATGAAAGGATTAATGAAGGGTAATGTTATCTTCTTAGAAGTGGATTAGTAATGAAAAACAGAAATATTTGGCAATAAAACAGATATCTGAGGAACACCACTATTGACAGACTTAAAGGATGAACGGTGAACGTCTACAACAGCTGTTACAGAACAACCGGGAAGGAAATCAGACAGGCGGCCCCAGCAAGAAGGATGGATACCGAAAGTGGGAAGTTTAGAATTCAAAGCTATGTATCATGCTCTATCGAAGCCTTATTAATATGCCTCAGGCCACAACAAAAGATTAACAGAAATGCTATATAGCTGAGTACCAAGAGTCAGAGAAAAGAGGTAGAATATCACTAGTAGAGTATTCCTTACGGAATAAGACACTCCTTCATTACACTATTCGAAATAAATCCACTTGATATTTCTTTATTTGAATTAAACATTAATTAAAGTAAAATATAAGTATAAATTCAAAGTAAATATAAGGACAGGAAATGGCAAGCCTAAAGTTTGCAATACTCACACAAAATTGATGTGAGTGCAAGGCACTCCTTGTGCTACAAGGGCTGCGGAGTGGTGGTGAAAAGCGAAAGATCAGTTACCTCGAGCAACTACCATTATAAGACCTATAGAAAAGTTATTGTGTGCCAGAGTCTCGTGCCAGATATAGAGGGCCAAGAAAATTTGAAAGTATGAGTCAGTTTATTTGCTTTTTCGCCTTAAACTCAATCCTGTCCAAAAAACAGGCAGAGCAATATCCCCCCCCCCCTCACCGCTTCCCAAATGAGAGGGTGGATAAGACCCTTTTATAATTGGAGTAATTTTTCGGAAGGAAAAATTTCTCCCAACCTGAATAGAACTCCTATCTTCTTTTAGGCCGTCCTTGTAAACGCTGCTATATGTTTCGAAGAAAATTTGTTGCTTACGTTAAGACCAACAATATTTTTGTTGTTTACAGATGAGACGGGAGCAGTCGAAAGACAAGAAAATTGGGAGGGATTTTTGGAAAATAGATATGAAGAAGCTGAGATTTTAAAGAGTTGAATTTCACAAGCCTGAAGTGATGACTCCCCCCCCCCCCACCTCCCCCGGCAAATCCCATCCAGAGTGGCAAGATGACAACACTAGATGAAAAAGAAAAATCAGATTTGAAATGAGTGGAAAAATGGAGAGTTGAGTCATCGTCAAAAGAATGAACAGAGTTAAAAGGGCTGTTGAGATCATTAAATAAAAGTAAGACGAAAGTGGAAGTCAGAACAAAACCTTGAAGAACACCAAAATTAGCAAGAAAAGAGGAATAGGTCACTTCATCAACAAGTGCTGATATGGAACAATCTGAGAGAAAACTAGAAGTGAGTAAGCAAAGAGAGGAAAAAGACAAAGGAAGGGAGCTTAGAGAGTAGTGACGCTTTCCATAAACTGGCAAAAGGTTTGGATGTCTCCAGCACCACCACTTAGAACTTCCAATACTTCCAAAAGGCCCAAGACCATAAATCGGTGAGATAAGAGGGTATGTCATCAGTAGACTTTGAGAGTCGAAAGCTATTCTGATGACCTAAGAGAATAAAATGATATTCCAGATTATTCAGGATATGAGAGTTGATGAGAGTTTTAAAGATTTTAAGCAGAGAACAAGTGAGAGCAATAGGACAACAGTTAGAACGATTTGAACAACTACCTTTCTTCGGAATTGACAAAACATATGCGTACTTCCAGCACATAGATTAAGTTTTGGAATTAAGGCGTAGAGTGTAGAATTGAACAAGGACAAGTGCTAGCTCATGCTCAAACTCTCTCAAATCACGAGGAAGAATGCCATCCAAAACTCAAACACCCGCTCACTTGTGAATTCAGTCAAAGCTATTAGAATATCTGAGAGGAGGAGTAAAATGAAGTTGTAGAGTCGTCCAGGGTGCAATTTGATGCAAAAAAAAGAAACTGAAAAATTTAACCTTTTCACAAAGGAGTAGCTACAGTACAATCAAAACGAATAAGAGGGGGAAAGACACAGAACAGTAGTTATTAGAGTGTTTTTGGTAAGAGGAAAGAAATTTTCATCAGTAAGAGAAAAAAAAGAATGTTGTTTAAATTTTGGTGTTACCGTAATTAAAAACATTCGAATCCGAATCTGAATCCGGAACCTTTGAATTCGAATCAGAATCAGAATCAACCTAATTTTTGGATTTCTTGAATCCGAATCCAAAACCTCACATATATATATATATATATATATATATATATATATATATATATTATATTATATATATATATAATATTATTAATATACTATATATATATATATATATATATATATATAGTATATATATATATATATTATATATATATATATATATATATATATATATATATTATATATATATATATATATATATATATATATATATATATAATATAAATATATAAATATAAATTTTATATATTATTTTTATATTATATATTATTATATATTATATATATTATATATATAATAATATATATATATATATATATATATATATATATAAATATATAGTATATTTATATATATATATATATATATATATATATATATATATATATATATATATATATATATATATATATATATATATATATATATATATATATATATATATAACATATAAAGAACCAATCTTAAAAGCAAAGAACAATGGAAACTGAAAGAATTAGTTAATTTCTACATAAACAGTAGTAGCAATATTACATTCTGCTCTTATTATTACTCTTAATACTATAGCTAATAATATTAATAAAAATAATAATAATAATAATAATAATAATAATAATAATAATAATAATAATAATAATAATAATAATAATAATAATAATTCATTCATTCATAAAGCTTTATTCAGGAAGTGGTACATTTACAGGTTTAAAGTTTAAAAGTAGGTCCTATTCTACTAAATTCAATAATAATCTTAATAATAATATCGTGACTGTACAGTTCTCTGAAAAGGGGCTGCTGGGGGAAAACACTGCTGTTTCCTTTGAACCCCAATGTTTAATGCATATTAATATATATAAATATATAAAATTATACTTCATTTAATAATTACAGGTTATGATAGGTTACTTCTAGAGTAACAAAAGGAAATATAAATCATGCAAGTAACAATAACAATGACATTATTTATAATGTTTACATTGATAATACTGGTAACAATAATAGAAATGATGATCTTTAAAGATAATAATAGTAATAAGAATTTTAAAAGGATCCCAAGGATCTTCCTCGAAAGATCCCACTGACAGGACGAAAGTCCTTCCTGGGGGAAGACGATTATTTTATTTTATTTTTTAAGAATAATAATGTCAATAAGAATAAAATAATAACTAAAGTGATATTAATAATAATAATAATAATAATAATAATAATAATAATAATAATAATAATAATAATAATAATAATAATAATAATAACTAATAACTAATAATAATAATAATAATAAATAATAATAATAATAATAATAATAAAAAATAATAATAATAATAACAATAATGATAATAATAATAATTATAATATTAACAATGATAATTATTATTATTATTATTATTATTATTATTATTATTATTATAATAATAATAATAATAATAATAATAATAATAATAATAATAATAATAATAATAATAATAATAATAATAATAATAATTACAATAATTGCAATTATGATTATAATAATGAAAATAATAATAATAATAATAATAATAATAATAATAATAATAATAATAATAATAATAATAATAATATTATTATTAATAATAATAATAATAGCAGCACACCAGATGCTAACAGCAAATTTACTGATAATAATGACGTGATAAAGAAATAATATCTTAACAAAAATTGTTTTTTAGAAGTTGCAAAAAAGCTGAACAAATAAAGATGAAAAACAACATCCAGAATATATAAGAAAAAGATCT
Source organism: Armadillidium nasatum (assembly GCA_009176605.1). Taxonomy (NCBI): domain Eukaryota; kingdom Metazoa; phylum Arthropoda; class Malacostraca; order Isopoda; family Armadillidiidae; genus Armadillidium; species Armadillidium nasatum. Next base: position 165,187 of record SEYY01022288.1, on the reverse strand, counting down.
TAAAGTAAGATGTTAAAAAGGAAAGAGTTTGTTTGTTTGTTAGTGAAGGAAGAGGATATTTACTTAAGGTCTGTAAAGGTCTGCTTAGAAATTCTAACACAGTGTTTGAAAAGCTTTTAACGTTGTCTATTCATAGAGAGAAATTCCTATTTCTGGACATGACGCGAAATCAAACTTCAATGAAGCTCTCTTATCGTTCCTCATTTTATACCTTTTTTTTTCCATCCCGTTTTCTTCTGTTTTTTTCTCTGAAATAATTTTTTTTTATATAATATTCTTCAAGTAGTTTTTTGTCCTTTTCTTTTTCTCTTCATTCATTTTATATCTTTTTCTCTTAATCTATTTTTTTTCCATATTAGCATCTGATCTTAAATTGCTAATTTCTATTTTTTTCTCTTTCTTATTATTTTCTCTTCTTTATTGCTGTGCTCCATTCAAAGGTTAAATCTTATTTCAATTTTATCCTTCATCTTCTAATTATTATCCGTTTCTATCATCTATTTCTATAATCTATTCATATTTTCTATTATCGTTTTATATTTGCACATTTTATTTTTTTTTTAGATTAATTTTAATATGGATAGCATCATTTAACAACTATGCTAATTTGGATAGATTATAAGGAATTATTTATCTAAATACATAAAATGTATTAAATATGTTAAAAGTTTTTCATATTAAGCAAGGAATAACATTATTAAATTTTAATGAGAAGTAAAATATAAACAGAATAATTAAAACTCGAATTAACGTAACATGCATACATACACACACGCACACACGTACACTAACGCACGCACACTCATATATATATATATATATATATATATATATATATATATATATATATATATATATATATATATATATATATATATATATATATATATATATATATATATATATATATATATATATATATATATATATATATATATATATATATATATATATATATATATATATATATATATATATATATATATATATATATATATATATATATATATATATATATATATATATATATATATACATATATATAGTTGTGGTAAAAAGGGTAGAATGAATGACTTAAGTGCGTTCCCCTCCTCGAATAGGGCAATGCCCGTGAAATGGTGGACTATATATATATATATATATATATATATATATATATATATATATATATATATATATATATATATATATATATATATATATATATATTATATATATATGAATATAGATTTCCCTTTGCTATTACTTAAGGCATTGGTATTCAATCTCGTAAAATAAAACGTAAAAATGAAAATATATTCAAAGAAAAGTTGAATAAGAATATTCCTCCGAGCTTCTTCGATTGGATTTTATTGTAAGCAAAAATTGACTTGCAATATATATATATATATATATATATATATATATATATATATATATATATATATATATATATATATATATATATATATATATATATATATATATATATATATATATATATATATATATATATATATATATATATATATATATATATATATATATATATATATATATATATATATATATATATATATATATATATATATATATATATATATATATAGATATATATATATATATATATATATATATATATATATATATATATATATATATATATATATATATATATATATATATATATATATATATATATATATATATATATATATATATATATATATCTTTTTTTAAAAGGTGTAATATAAAGTACAGGAGTGGAAAAGCCTAAAGCATTATTATCATTTTGCTCAGAAATGTAAAAATAATATTTGTTTGCACCCCTTCTTTGTATGTGTCTAATAAAATGTTCAGAGAATTTACCTTACTCAACAAACTATTGCATAGTTTATAACATGACCTTCTAAAACTACCCTGTAAGGTTTTTTTTTTTTATCGTTAAGACTTTATAATGATGGCCATTGACAGGTCAACTCTGGGGCCAACTCGCCAGACGAGTCATGTTGTGTCAGTAGTCTAGTTGTAATAATCTTTTAAATTACACTAGCAACAAAATTGTAATAATCATTTTCCTCACTTCTGAAGAGTTATATATATATATATATATATATATATATATATATATATATATATTATATATATATATATATATATATATATATATATATATATATATATATATATATATATATATATATATATATATATATATATATATTGATACTCAAGTCTGGAGCCTCAAGGCATTTTGAGGCCCCAGACTTAAAATCAATGTTTTCAAATTAAAAATACAAGAGTAGGCCTTATATCATAAATGGAGATGCAGATAATTTAGAGAGAGAGAGAGAGAGAGAAAGAAAATTCTGCTTCCTAATAACGTTTAATAATAATTAGGCTAGTGGGTGCTACATTAAAAACAAAATATTTTTATTTCCGATTTCGAACAATGAATTACAACAAAACAATTAAATTACATCTACTTTCGTCTGCTTTCACATTTTAGGCATAGATTTCATAATAACTTATAGTATTTCACCACACAGATAACCCCAATACTTCACGAGTAACTTGGTTAAGACAAAAGACAAATCAAAAAAGAAAACTCTCTCTCGATTGATAATTCCATAATGATTCAAGTTCACTGTCTTGTAATTTTATTAAAAAATTTTAATATAAAAATTGAGGTGCTTTGTTCTTTTATGTTGATGAAAAAATATTTAGATCGGAAAGATTGGTATTTGATTGTAATTTTATTATTAATTTAAAAATACGTCTTTTTTTTACAATTTTTGCGCTTCACCGCAAGTAATTTTTGCAAAAGAAAATTTAAAATTAATTTATTTCACTCAAATTCTCGATTTAATGTTAAAGATGTCGATCATTGAAAATGAATTGTGAATATAATTTCTGTTGGTTTCATAAGAATATTTTAAATGAAACTGATGCAGTGAGATGTTTTCAGAAATACAAAATTGCTATTGATAATAAATTAATTTTTTGATTAGGTTAGGTTAGGTTACGTTAGGTTAGGTTACGTTAGGTTAGGTTGTTAGCTCACGATTTACATAAAACTATTTTCTCTAGGTTTGTGCCAATTCAGTGTCAACTTCTGAGCCAATTGGAGGACATGATTTCACTTTTCAAATAGATGAGACGTTATTTCAAAGCGTAAAAATCATAAAGGACGCTATATATATCTATATATATATATATATATATATATATATATATATATATATATATATATATATATATATATATATATATATATATATATATATATATATATATATATATATATATATATATATATATATATATATATATATATATGATGAAGGCATAAACTGCAATCAAAATTTTCAACATTTCTTTTCCTTTTTTTATTTTAATATTTTCAAACGTTTCGGATTATCTAAATCCATCCTCAGTGACAATCTAAAAAATGATTAAAAAATGATTAAAAAATGATTAAAAAACTAACAATTAAAGAATTCAAAAAATCTGTTAAAATTACAATAAAAAAATTTTTTTCAAAAAATTATACAATTAAAAAATTAGAAACTAAATATAAACAAAATCAATTCAAGTAAAAATTTAAAAAGATGAAAAAAAAAAAAAAAAATTTTTTTTTTTTTTTTCTTTACATATGCACTAAAAATCATAACTAAACAAGAACTCGCACCTTCTACCGATCCAGAAGAATTTCAAAAACTGAACATTTAAAATAACAGAATAACATATAAATTAATTTGGGTGGTTGGTTATTAAAATATTGTGAGAGAAACAATCAAAACAATTTTTTCAAAAAAAAAAAAAAAAAAAAAAAAAGAGAGAAAATACAATAACATTAAATCAGAAAATGGTAAAATTAAATTAAAATGAACAATATATACATACATAATACATATAATATAATAAAAGCGCACAGTCTGATCAAACCGTGTACAATCGGATGGAACTAATATTATTATTTAGTGACGGGTTTTGGTTCCTTATAAATATGGACTCCAAAATTCTGCCGTCAGTAACTGAGTTGAATGGTTTTACTATTGCAAAATTATCGTTTAAAATAGGGTGGTCTTGTTGGAAAGCATGATCCCGAATTGCAGAATTCTCCGGGTTTGTCAATGTCAGACCAGTTCTGAACGAAAGTCCCTTGTGTTTTGAGATCCGGACTGTAAGTTGAAGGGAAGTTTCCCCTATATAGCAAGCGTTACAACTTGCACACGTATATTTATAAACAACAGAGGACCTCAATAACTTCGGGATACGTTCCTTTATTCGAAAAAAATTTTGTCAGCTATAAATTCCCCCACGTATAAACTCGCAAAGTTTTTAGTTCCCCATCTTGAAGCTATAACTAAGAATGACTATACAGTTCACGACAGTTTCCATTTTGTAGATCAAATAAAAAACCTGTATTTTGGACAATGCTACATGGCTAGTTTTGACGTTGAGTCCCTTTATACAAACATACCAGTTTCCGAAACAATCAATATAATTACACAATCAATTTTTAATAACATGTCACCTGTTAATTTGGATCCCTCTCTTAATTCTAATATCAGTTCTGCTCATTTTAAAAAAACTTTTACAATTGGCCACAGAAGACACGATATTTCTTTTTAACAATATTCTTCACCAGCAAATTGATGGCATGGCGATGGGTTCACCTCTTGGTCCATCATTTGCGAATGCTTTTTTAGCTCATCACGAATCCATTTGGATTGATCAATGTCCCCAGAGTTTTAAACCTATATTTTACCGTAGATATTTAGATGATTGTTTTATTATTTTTAAAGACGAATCCCATTCATTTCAATTCTTGAACTATCTTAACCACAAACATTCTCACATTAAATTCACCATGGAAAAAGAAAATAATTGCTCCCTCCCTTTTTTGGACATACTTATAGAGCACAAAACAGATTGTTTTCAGACTTCTGTATATCGTAAGCCTTCCTCTACTATTTTGGGTACTAATTTCTTCAGTTTTATTCCCTTCACGTTTTAAACTTAATAGTATTTTGTGCAAGATTGATAGAGCACACAAAATTTGCTCCAACTGGTTAAACTTTCATAAAGAAATTTGTTACTTACGAAAATTTTTTAGCACCAATTTTTTTCCTCCCCATATGTTCGATAAAATTTTAGCATCATATCTTAATAGCATTTTTCGCCCACAGATCGCTGATTTTTCCGTTCCGAAAATGGTGGTTTATCTGAAACTTCCCTTTTTAGGTCCTAAATCTACAGATTTGACAAAACTACTAAAAGAAATTTTGACTTCTTTGTTTCCACATATTGATTTCAAATATATTTTATCCAATTCTTTTAGTTTAGGCTCTTTTTTCGAATAAAGGAACGTATCCCGAAGTTATTGAGGTCCTCTGTTGTTTATAAATATACGTGTGCAAGTTGTAACGCTTGCTATATAGGGGAAACTTCCCTTCAACTTACAGTCCGGATCTCAAAACACAAGGGACTTTCGTTCAGAACTGGTCTGCCATTGACAAACCCGGAGAATTCTGCAATTCGGGATCATGCTTTCCAACAAGACCACCCTATTTTAAACGATAATTTTGCAATAGTAAAACCATTCAACTCAGTTACTGACGGCAGAATTTTGGAGTCCATATTTATAAGGAACCAAAACCCGTCACTAAATAATAATATTAGTTCCATCCGATTGTACACGGTTTGATCAGACTGTGCGCTTTTATTATATTATATGTATTATGTATGTATATATTGTTCATTTTAATTTAATTTTACCATTTTCTGATTTAATGTTATTGTATTTTCTCTTTTTTTTTTTTTTTTTTTTTTTTTTGAAAAAAATTGTTTTGATTGTTTCTCTCACAATATTTTAATAACCAACCACCCAAATTAATTTATATGTTATTCTGTTATTTTAAATGTTCAGTTTTTGACATTCTTCTGGATCGGTAGAAGGTGCGAGTTCTTGTTTAGTTATGATTTTTAGTGCATATGTAAAAAAAAAAAAAAAAAAAAAAATTTTTTTTTTTTTTCTTTTTAAATTTTTACTTGAATTGATTTTGTTTATATTTGGTTTCTAATTTTTTAATTGTATAATTTTTTGAAAAAATTTTTTTTATTGTAATTTTAACAGATTTTTTTTTTTTTAATTGTTTTTTTAATATTTTTTTAATCATTTTTTAATCATTTTTTAGATTGTCACTGAGGATGGATTTAGATAATCCGAAACGTTTGAAAATATTAAAATAAAAAAGGAAAAGAAATGTTGAAATTTTGATTGCAGTTTATGCCTTCATCATAAAAGATAAGATTTCCTAGAAATCAGTCAATTTCTCATATTATATATATTATATATATATATATATATATATATATATATATATATATATATATATATATATATATATATATATATATATATATATATATATTATATATATATATATATATATATATATATATATATATATATATATATATATATATATATATATATATATATATATATATATATATATATATATATAATATATATATATATATATATATATATATATATATATATAATATATATATATATATATATATATATATATATATATATATATATATATCATTTATTAAATAAATATAAAAATGAAGCTCAAAAAAGTTTTATATGCATTTCTTTCTATCATTAAAAATTATTATTTTCATTTTTAACTTCTAAGTAAAGACAGGCGGAGAAACCTTTCCGATCTAAATATTTTTTCATCAACATAAAAGAACGAAGGTCCAAAATTGTTTTACTGTTTCGAAAATCTGTAATAATTGTTCGAATATTCGGGATCTGACAAACAAAATTGATATATATATTATATATATATATATATATATATATATATATATATATATATATATATATATATATATATATATATATATATATATATATATATTATATAATATATATATTATATATATATATATATATATATATATATATATGATTCGGCTGTCGTCGTGAGTGGAGGTGATTAAACACGAAGGGAAAAGAAAAGATAGAAGAATCAGATGGAAGAGAGAGAAGAGAAGAGAAGAGTAGAGAAGAAAAGTGAAAAGAAAAGAAGAGTAGAGTAGTGAAGAGAAGAGAAGAGAAGAGGAAAAGAAAATTGGAAGGATTGTTTAAAGTACGCTGTAGAATTATACTGAAAAGAAAATTATTTTTCGAACTTAAAAATAATAACAGAGTTATTTTAAAATAATTTTTTAAAAAATATTTTCATAAAACAAAATTTAATAAATCGCAATTAACTTATTATCAAAATTTTGTGGAGGAGCAACAAAACTTTCAAATAACATACTTTCGGCCTTAAGTGAAAATTTCAACATTAGCATTACGAATTTAAAATTTAAAACACGAGATTGGATTGGGCGACAAGGCTGGATCATGAAGAATAGTTCTTCGCATGGTTCTAAGGTCTGGAATTAATTTTAACCAGTTTTTTTTTTTTTTTTTTTTTTTTTTTGTCTTCCCATGTACGACTGCAGGAATTTTCCTGCAGTTGACGCCACCCTGCATTATGCGGGATAGGGTGTGATGTAGAAAAATATATATATATATATATATATATATATATATATATATATATATATATATATATATATATATATATATATATATATATATATATATATATATATATATATATATATATAT
>SEYY01022288.1:150000-152500 GCA_009176605.1 Armadillidium nasatum | reverse complement strand
ATATCGTCCTTCGTATAAAAAATTATAAGTATCTTGACTCGCCTTTAAGAAGGTTTTAAGGGGAATTACCTTATTACTTTTCATAGGAAAAAAAAAAGCCCTCTTTACTTCTTATTTATTTTTACATACATTTATATTATAAATTGGATTTCAAAATTATGCTTTCGTGGTATGAATAATAAATGAAGGACTTTTTATGTTCACTATTTTACATATTAATGGTAACAGGGTTTTATAAATTTAAAGTTTTTTATCTTTACTTTATGGATTAATATACAAAATGCTATGGTTAAAAAAAAAGGAAAAAAAGTACATGCTATAACTTTCAATTTGAGTATGGGTTTTAATATATAGTTTGTAAAGTATAGAAGGGAGAATAAAAATTCTATGGCAATGTATATATATACACAAACAGTGAATAATTATATCAATTTACTTGATTGGTTTTTTGTTTTGCTTTTTCTCATTTTGCCTTATCAGTTTTTTTTTTAGTTTTTTTATTTTTTTTAATTTTTTTTAAACAGTCAGTCAGATGTAAAATATTTACTGCTTCTAATTCAATTAAATTATTTAGTGGCACTTATATTTTATTATATTATAAATTATATATATATATTAATATTATATATTATTATTATATATATATATATATTATTATTATATATATTATATATTATATATATTATATATATATATATATATTATATATTATATATATATATTATATATATATATATATATATATATATATATATATATATATATATATATATATTATGTATATATATATATATATATATATATATATATATATATTATTATTATATATTATTATTATTATAATTATTATTATTATTATTATTATTATTATTATTATTTTATTATTATTATAATTATTATTATTATTATTATAATTATTATTATTATTATTATTATTATTATTATTATTATTATTATTATTATTATTATTATCATTATTAAATATATGAGCAGGTGTGATAAGAAATTGAAGTGTTGTCAAAGTATCATTTCTATTTACATGAATATAGCAACGGGTGTTGACTGTGCATTGACGTTTGGGCGAAATTTCTTTATTTGGGGATATCGTTTCCATCATTTGTTTAAGTCGTGGTGGGGGAATATAATTGGGTAAGCTTTTTGGTGCCTTGTTAGTTGAGCAGATTTGAGTGATGTATATGATCGTATGCTTTATTTATGAAGTATGAGAAGGAGAGTGGTTGGTATGTAGCTATATTGACTGTTTTAGTATTAAAGTATGTAGGATATTGGATATTATATTCACTATTGAAAAATATTTGAGACGAAAATGAGATTCTGCTTCAGATTTGTAAAAGAAATGGATGTGGTAATGTGCGTTTGTGTGTTTTATCATTGATATGGGCAAAGAAGTGAATTTCGTAATGAGTCTAACGCATTTGGCGTGAAGAAGTTTCACTGAGTTGATATGGAATATTAAGTAACAATAAACTATCGATATTATTATTTGATGAGGGTGTACTTTGAGTTTCTAAATTTAAAGTACTTGTGTTTCGAAAGTGGTAAGCGAGTGGTAACGTTACGAGAATGACGAGCTATCTACAGTATTTGCAGATTCAACGTTGATGGGAAAGTATCATGAAAAAGTAATGCTTTAATATAAATTGATTTCTAACGCTCTTTCTTTTGAGAAACTGTAGTTAAAGATATTGTGAAACAAACGGAAAATTTATATTCTATAATTATAAAAAGTGTCATGAAGAATTTTGCAGGAGATACAGATATATTCTTGTTTTCGCGGGTTCAGTGTTTTAATGAATGAATTTAATTGGCTTTGATATATGACTATTTGGAAAAAAATTTGAAGTTATTTGAATTACCACTAATCTTTGTCCTGATACATTGAAATGGTTAGGCAGTGTGCAAATAAGTGGAAATGAAAGACAATCATTATTTTGAGATCGATAATCGTTCTTTAGACTCAAAATTTTTAAGGTTAATAAACCTGCATCAGAAATTATTGCAATTCGGTTCAATTATTTATTTTTGAATATTAATTAGCAAAAATGGAAAAAAATTATGCTTTTGGCTAAACAATTTTGAAGTTTCTGCCTGTGTATTTTGAAATAAAAAAATGAAAAATAAACAATACTAATAAATTATTACTATTATAAAGTATAAATGTTAAATTACTTTTATTATTATTACTATTATTATTATTATTATTATTATTATTATTATTATTATTATTATTTCAAAGAGGTTAGTTAATGAATAACTGTAATAAAATTTTCATTCTAATGAGGGAAATGTAATGAGATATTTTAATTATCCTTTATAAGGCAGAATTGTTTTGGTTCTCAATAATTTGCAATTGTAGTTTCAAGATTTAATTAATATTGCTTTGCATTATATTTTATTAGCTTTATGAAAAGCTTTTGTTGCGTCAAAATATTTTTATGCATAGGAGTAAATATGGGATAATGGGGTTTGGGGTTGGGGT
>SEYY01022288.1:137500-140000 GCA_009176605.1 Armadillidium nasatum | reverse complement strand
TTTCCTTAATAATTTTCATATAATATTTTTTTTTTATTGTAGATTCCTACATAAAATTAATTAAGTTAAAGACAGTCAATTTTCTTTATGGAACTCAATCCAAGGGACAAAGGATGTCAGTGAAAGTAATGATCATCTCTATTAGGGCGTAGGTGAGATTTTCTATGTAATGATAGACTCAAATCTCGTGTTAGAAATCATGGTCTCTTATTTTATAGCTAGAGAGATAATTTTTATATTAATATATAACTTTAAAGATCATATACGTTAGCTTTATATATATATATATATATATATATATATATATATATATATATATATATATATATATATATATATATATATATATATATATATATATATATATATATATATATATATATATATATATATATATATAATTTCTAATCCGCTATTGGGAATTAGAACCCTGACCTCTTGGATGCTAAGACAGAGCGTTACCACCACACGACGACGATACAAAAGAGAATTACACCAAGAAAGCTCATGAACAACAGCCATGACGACAGACTCAAAGGACCCTCCTAACCCTGTTATGTTTATTTATATATATATATATATATATATATATATATATATATATATATATATATATATATATATATATATATATATATATATATATATATATATATTTTCACTAAGGAGTTTTTTCAAGTTTCAATTAAATTCACTAAAAATTTTACATTTTATTTGTTAAAAAATTTTAATCAAATTTTATTTAAAACTCAATTATAAAACGTCGTGAGTGTCTCCTGAAAGGGAAGTTGCAGACATCGTAGACGGAGGAACACAAATTGGGAATCTCTTAAATTAATAATTGAAATGTTTTATAATTATGCAATCAATAAATGAGGATTTATTGATAGAATTTATGCTTTACTATCGAAATCCTGTTGTTACTACTACTACTACTTACTACTACTACTATTACTACTATTACTACTACTACTACTACTACTACTACTACTACTAATAATAATAATAATAATAATAATAATAATGATAATAATAATAATAATAATAATAATAATAATAATAATAATAATAATAATAATAATAATAATAATAATAATAATAATAATAATAATAATAATAATAATAATAATAATAATAATAATAATAATAATAATAATAATAATAATAATAATAATAATAATAACAATAATCTTGCTTCTTTTGTTTATTTTCATAAGTATTTGCATGTTTTCAGTTTGCAATAATCAAAAACCTTTGTAACTTTGATTAATGAATTTTTGTGGTTTAAAGATTTTATTTCTTTATTCAGTGAAAATCACTAAAATTTTCATCTTCGTTAGAAGAAGCAAAAAACATCAAAAACTATTAAAATGGCTTAAGAAAGTCTTCTATAGGCTCTGCAAATACAATCTTCACAGCAATTGCTTCTTTATTCAGACTTCAGTTTCTTTTAATTGTTTTTTTTTTTATTGTTTTAATATTTCTTTTTGATTTTCTTAAAATAAGAAAAGATTAAAGATTAATCTTATATAATCTTATAATAATAATTTTATATATTATATATAATAATCTTATATATAATATATATAATAATCTTATATAATAATCTTATTTAATATAATAACTAATATAATATAATTCTATATAATCTTATCTTTAATATTTCTTACAGAAATTTCTTTTTAATTTTGTAAATATAAAGTGTTAAAAAATAAGATTTAAAAGTGAGGTCATGAGAATGTCTTTAATTAAAAAAAAGCAAATAATTGGTAAAATTAAAAAGTAATTTTATTTTATTAATAAAAATTTTATTACCATTGTCAATGAACTCCTCCTGGTTATTGTTGTAATTGTGATTATTGTGATTGTAATTATAGTGATTGTGATTGTAATAATTGTGATTGTGATTATGATAATTGTGATTGTGAATATTGTGATTATAGTTATAGTGATTGTGATTGTGATTGTGATAATTTGATTGTGATTATTGTGATTACTGTGATTATTGTGATTATTGTGATTGTGTTTATTGCGATTATTGTTGCTGTTGTTGCTGTTAGTGTTCTTGTTCTTATTTTTATTCTTTTTGTTGTTGAATTCTAAATTGTTCCACATTTTATAAAGGCTTTACAATAATAATAACAATAATAATAATAATAATAATAATAATAATAATAATAATAATAATAATAATAATAATAATAATAATAATAATAATAATAACAATAACAATAATAATAATAATAAAATTTATTTCACCTTTTGTTACGTCAATAGAATTTAGATGAATGCTCCAAATTTAAAATTGTTTCTGCAGTGAATGTAATTTGAAATTCCATTTACTTATTAAACGTCTGTGTGTTTAAATATGTTAAATTGTAAATATAAAAAATGCAATTCATTCTTGTGTTTGGTATGAATACTTTTTAGATTTATGAGGATTGAATTAAAAATGTAAATTTACTGGGTTGAAATCAGAGGATTTAACATATGTGCACAA
>SEYY01022288.1:125000-130000 GCA_009176605.1 Armadillidium nasatum | reverse complement strand
AGTTTCTTTTATTAGAAACCATATTGCGTTAAAATTGTTTTAATTCTCACATTCATATATTTTTTAATAATAATAATAATAATAATAATAATAATAATAATAATAATAATAATAATAATAATAATAATAATAATAATAATAATAATAATAATAATAATAATAATAATAATAATTAATAATAATAATAATAATAATAATAATAATAATAATATAATATAATAATAATAATAATAATAATAATAATAATAATAATAATAATAATAATAATAATAATAATAATAATAATAATAATAATAATAATAATAATAATGATAATATAATAATAATAATAATAATAATAATAATAATAATAATAATATAATAATAATAATAATAATAATAATAATAATAATAATAATAATAATAATAATAATAATAATAATAATAATAATAATAATAATAATAATAATAATAATAATAATAATAATAATAATAATAATAATAATAATAATATAATAATAATAATAATAATAATAATAATAATAATAATAATAATAATAATAATAATAATAATAACTTATATACAGTTTTTCAAATTCTTCTGTTTCTTTTGCGTTGAAAATAACTTTTTAATTATATAATACCAGAGAATAAACTGCAGATAAAACATAGTGTATATTTAATTACATTCTCTCCTAAATGCGTTTCAACCTCAATGCGTTTCGTCCGCAAACGTAAAACATCTTCGGAGTTAAAGTTTTGAAAAGAAAAATAATATCTTATTAGAATAAAATTGAGATTAAAATACTTTTATGCAACATATTTCGATTGTAATAATATCTGGATTAGGATTTTAAAATAGGTCATCGCATACTTTAATTTTTGAGCTTCACATGAAGAGTAGAGAATTTTAAAATAGATTTATTCTTGTATGCCTTTTACATATATGTGTTTATCTATTGGATTTATATTAAATCTATGTTCATAGTCTGGAATGAACAATGAAATTGGAACACAATAACTTACGTACTATCCGATAGGGTTTCTCTTTTGAAAAAAACTATTTAAATTACTTTGCGATATGCCTATTAGTAAAGCTATTTTTAAATTACTAGTGAGTTAGTTTGGTTTAAGCTTCAAATATCCTTTTTTTTTTTTTTTTTTTTTTTTTTTTTTTTTTTTTTTTTTTTTTTAACCACATTTCTTTCGGGACTGATTTTTTAAAATAAAATTTGGTATCATTTTCAAGGCTGTGCGCTATGTCATTTGCATTTTTATAATGCGTTGTAAAAATTCAGTTAATTACATTCTTGGTAGCGGATACCTATAGAAAAATATAACTATATATATATATATATATATATATATATATATATATATATATATATATATATATATATATATATATATATATATATATATATATATATATATATATATATATATATATATATATATATATATATATATATATATATATATATATATACCTCTCCAACCTATTTCTTCACATGTTCACACAAATTCACAAGCGCTTACTCATACATTACCTTTAAAAAACAAAAGCAAAAATGGAGAAATTCAAAGAAGCCTCAGAGATGCTTCGAGGAGAGGCATCCAAACAATGTCCCTCATCCACCCCTCACCCCATCATCACTTGGGAGCTGGCGGCCTCTGATGATGGGAATGGTGCCGCCAAGAATTCGCGTCCGGCTTGCCCCGATGCACGGTTTCTTCTTTTTTCATAAATTTCCGCAACATTTGCGGTCTTTATTTCTTTTTCGAACACCATCTCTCTTCTTCTAAACCTCATCTCTTGTTTTTAACAAAAACTCAGATGCTTGGATGCGCTGACAGCAAACCTTATTCTGTTACCTCCTACTGCCTCTATCCTCAATTTTCAGCCAAAAGCGGATGTTGCACATATGTGCGCAACTATGCTGTTTGTTCTATTGTCTCTAATTTGGAGTTTTCTGAATTCTCTACTTTATAGCTTAAGCTCTCTTGCAACTCTACTACTAAATTTATGTGTTCTGTCCATTTATCTCCTATCTCTACTGACTATCCTATCTTCGACTACTTAAACTCCAAAATAAAGCACATTCTTTCTTCTTCTCCTTTTCCGAAATCATCATTTCAAGTGATTTCAATGTTTATCACCGCCAATGGTTTTCATCTAGCTCTCATGATCCAGCTGGTAAACTCGCCTACAACTTTTCTATCCAGAACAACCTTGAGCTGTTGTTGCAACACCTTACGTTGTGGTGATGAACTCTACATATTTGATATTTTCTTAACCTCTTATCCTTCTCCTTATACTGTTAAACTCTTTCCTCCTCTGGGTTCATCCGATCACCTTCTTATCTCTGTATCTTGTTCTGTCTCTTCAAGTCTTCCGCAAGAATGGCCCCCCGCCTTCGGCGAGGAGACGTTTCTTTCATTTCAGTGCTGCAAACTGGTCTGACTTGCGGTTGTACTTTTCTGATTTTCCATGGAATGATTTCTGTTCCCGTGGGAGGGGTCCTTCTGAGTGTGCAGAGCACATAACCGTGGTGATTCTCTCTGGCATGGAGGCGTACATTACACATTTTTTCCCTTCTGCTAAACCTAATAAACCTTGGTTTAATTCTGCTTGTTTTTGCGCTATCCGCCGTAGGGATGCTGCCTTCAGGGATTACCTTCGTCTTCAAACTCCTAAAACTTACGCAACTTATATTTCTTCTCGGAAACGTACAAAATATACACTTCGTAACACTAAAAACTCTTTTCTCAGTAGAAAATGCAATAAAGTTTCTGGTTCCTCTTCTTCACGCTCTTTCTGGCATTTTGCAAAAAAAAAAAGAAAAAAAAATGTCAACTCTAACTTTGCTTCTTCCTCTTTCTCTCCTCTAGTATCTTCTGATGGTTCAACTGCCGCTTTATCTTCTACTAAAGCTGAACTATTCGCTCAAACCTTTGCGTCTAACTCTACCTTAGATGATTCCTCCTTCAACCCCCTCCACCTTATTTTTTCTTAATATTGTAATTTCTTCTAAAGACGTCATTTCTGCTCTCTCTGAGCTTAACCCTAAGAAGGTGTATGAACCTGATGGTATTCCTCCAGCGGTTTTCAAATCTTGTGCTTCTGAGCTTGCACCCTTCCTTGGTAAACTATTTCGTCTATGTCTTTCTACTTCAACCTTTCCTTCTTGCTTAAAACGTAAGCTCATTCAACCTGTGCCAAAAAAGGGGGTGCCCCTCTCAACCCTCTAATTATCGTTCCATTTTTCTAACCTCCGTTCTTTCTAAAGCTTTCAAATCTATCCATAACAGGAAGATTTAAAAACACCTCAATTCTTCTAATTTTATCTCTGATCGCCTGTATGGCTTTCGGAAAGAACTCTCTACTAGTGATTTTTTTCCCTTCTTTCTGACTCTTGGTCCTCTGCCCTTCGGTGTTTCGGGGAATATTTTGCTGTTGCGCTAAGCATATCGAAAGCCTTCGATAGAGTGGCACAAAGTTTTAATTTTCAAACTTCCCTCTTTCGAAATTTATCCTTCTCTCAGTGACCTTCTCTCTTATTTTCTTTCTGGTCGTTGTATAACAGCTGCTGTAGAAGGCCATAGTTCCTCGTTTTAATCTATAAATAGTGGTGTTCCCCAATGATCTGCCCTATCCCCAACTCTCTTTCTACTTTTCATTTATGACCTTCTATCTATTATTTCATCACCTATCCATTCATATGCTGATGATTCCACCCTTCATCTTTCCACTCGTTACAATCTTCCACACAACTATGATATCTTCTTCGAAAACACCCAACTAAAACCTTCATCTGTTCTTAATATTCTTTGTGTTCCTTTTTCTCGTAATCTTTCTTGAAAATTCACGTTACTTTTCTTTTTATGAAGTTTCTAAGAGGTTGGGTGTTCTAAGGGCTTTCTTAATTTTTTAACACAATCTCAGTTTCTTGCTCTCTATAGGGGTGTTGCCCACTCCTGTATGGAGTATACCTCACACATCTTGGGTGGTTCCACTCATACAGCTCTCCTTGAGAAGGTGAAGTCTAGGGCTTTTCGTATCATGAACTCTCCCGCTCTCACTAACTCTCTTCAATCTCTTTCAGTCCGTCGAATTGTTGCATCATTCTCTCTATACTATCTTTATTACATCGGACACTGCTCTTCTGAAATCTCTCGTCGCATACCTCCTCCATTGAAAAGAGCTCGTGCGACACGCCTTTCTACAGTCTCATCCTTTCTCTGTCCAACACTCCGAACCCAGACTTAACCGCTATGCTCAATCTTACATGTACTCTACTGGTAAAGTCTGGAGAACACTCGGTTTGTCTATTTTCCCAACTTCCTTTGACTTGCACACTTTTAAACGTCGTGTATCGGGTCATGTTGGGCATTGATGGACAGATTTCCGACTTTTTCCCCAACTCTGGTGGAAATTAGTAGGCCTCTGGTCTTTTCCCACCAGAGCAATATATATATATATATATATATATATATATATATATATATATATATATATATATATATATATATATATATATATATATATATATATATATATATATATATATATATATATATATATATATATATATATATATATATATATATATATATATATATATATATATATATATATATATATATATATATATATATATATATAAATAATATATATAAATATATATATATATATATATATATATATATATATATATATATATATATATATATATATATATATATATATATATATATATATATATATATATATATATATATATATATATATATATATATATATATATATATATATATATATATATATATATATATATATATATATATATATATATATATATATATATATATATATATATATATATATATATATATATATATATATATATATATATATATATATATATATATATATATATATATATATATATATATATATATATATATATATATATATATATATATATATATATATATATATATATATATATTTATTTTTT
>SEYY01022288.1:120000-122500 GCA_009176605.1 Armadillidium nasatum | reverse complement strand
TGAAATAATTACATTATAAAAAAAAACTTTTATTTTTATTTTTCATTTTCAAACTATAAATGCCAAAAGAAATATATAAATATATTATTGGTACTTTCAAAGAAAATTTTAATGCCAATTTTGTCTACTTTTTTTTTTTAATTCCATCCTCTCAAATATGAAATTCATTTTGTTAAAAGCAATAAAAGTAAACGATTAAAATGGGAAAAAAGGAAGCACTTCGAAGAAGTTTAGAGCAATATTAAAAGGAAAACTTTAAAAGCCTTCCTCTGTATAATGAGCAGTTAAAACTAAACGCCTAATTCAATCCAATATACACTTGAGACATTTTATGAATACTCACATAACACAAACACACACAAGCACACGCACACACACATACACAAAATGGCTCCTCAGAATACCTCTTTTTTTTAAAGAATGAAATTAAAAAAAGGAACATTATAGATCTAATTGAAAACTAAAAAAAAAAAAAAAAAAATATTTCTTTCTTATCGTTAATATAATTGTATTAGAGAGAGAATTGAATTCGGAGAAATGAAAAAGGGATTACTATAATTGAATAATTTGAATTTAGAACGAACGATATTGCTTGTCCTTCAAATTAACATCTTCTTATTGAAAAAAGGCTTAGAGATCATCTCATATAAATATATATATATATATATATATATATATATATATATATATATATATATATATATATATATATATATATATATATATATATATATATATATATATATATATATATATATATATATATATATATATATATATATATATATATATATATATATATATATATATATATATATATATATATATATATATATATATATATATATATATATATATATATATATATATATATATATATATATATATATATATATATATATATATATATATATATATATATATATATATATATATATATATATATATATATATATATATATATATATATATATATATATATATATATATATATATATATATATATATATATATATATATATATATATATATATATATATATATATATATATATATATATATATATATATATATATATATATATATATATATATATATATATATATATATATATATATATATATATATATAAAGTGTTCATTAACGAAAGTCAATGATTTTGAAATCACTTTGGGACACTTTTCCCATTAATAAAAATAAATTAAACAAATAAACGAAAATAACTGTTAACAAATAAAAATAAATAAATAAATAAATAATTAAATAAATAAATCAATAAATAAATAAATAAAACATTAGGAGAAATATGCTATTAACTCATAAATGATAATCTTCTGAAACACATTTTAAGTGAGTGAAGTTTTCCCAAGAAGGAACAGAAGAATTTGATCTGAGACCCAATGGGGGACCTTAGGGGTGTTCGAACCCTCTTTAAAAGGATCAAAAGACCCTTGTCATTAAGGTTTATAAAAGAGAAACTCTATTAATGAGGACAAAAGGACCATATATATACATATATATATATATATATATATATATATATATATATATATATATATATATATATATATATATATATATATATATATATATATATATATATATATATATATATATATATATATATATATATATATATATATATATATATATATATATATATATATATATATATATATATATATATATATATATATATATATATATATATATATATATATATATATATATATATATATATATATATATATATATATATATATATATATATATATATATATATATATATATATATATATATATATATATATATATATATATATATATATATATATATATATATATATATATATATATAATGGTCTTCTATGAAAACAAAAAACAAAAAAAAACAAAAACAGAATAACCAGCAGAAAGGAAAGAAGAGATGATATTCTTGAAAATCAAGCGCTATAACGCAATAAACATCTCCCCAAAACTTGACTGTTCAAAGTTTGTTTCCATGGAAATTAGGTATATACAATAGGAAAATGAAATTGTTTTTGTAACTGTATCGGTACGTGAAATAAGAGCCGCGAGGCTAAACCTGGATATTGATAG
This sequence comes from Armadillidium nasatum, assembly GCA_009176605.1. Lineage (NCBI taxonomy): Eukaryota > Metazoa > Arthropoda > Malacostraca > Isopoda > Armadillidiidae > Armadillidium > Armadillidium nasatum. The sequence goes on along the minus strand of SEYY01022288.1, from coordinate 120,400 downwards.
CTAAATTTACTCACGTGCTTGAGGGAGCTGGTTACATCCCACTTGCGGATCCTAGGTACATATTACCTAGAAATGTTCCACTTTTAGAATGAGATGGGGACTTTATGTTAAAAAAAAATAGAAATTGAGGAAACTATGTAGAAATATTAGACACATGATTTCTCCTAAAGAAAAGGTTTTGCAATTACGGGATCCTTCCCCTCACTCTCTATATATGAAAGTAACAGTTTTTCACTCGTAGTGGAAGATTAAAATAAAAAAGAGTTGGATTCTATCATCTCACGAAGAACCATACGTGTGGGAAGCTAAAACAATTACAATTAACTTGGACTTCAAACGCGAAGAAAAAGTAGAGAGAACCAGGCAGGGGATAAACAATTCAAGAGTGAAAAATTCAAGT
>SEYY01022288.1:107500-112500 GCA_009176605.1 Armadillidium nasatum | reverse complement strand
ATAATCGATAAGAAACTTCGTGGAAGAAGTTGTATGAGAAGTTACTGCAAAAATATTTAATGATAACGCTTCCTATAACACATGCACACCTGAGGTTTGATCAAACTCAAGAGGTGAGTAATAATGAAAAGAAGACGTGAGGATTACAGAAATTAATAAAGAAAGAAGTAAACTTCATCAAAGTAAGAAAGAATCAAATTGCAGATTAAAAACGTCCCCACAACCAAAGACAGTCAACTGAGAAGAGGTGATGTTAAGAGAATCGAATGAGGAACATTTATTTAAATATCACTCCTCGACATATCTGCCAACCTTCGGTAATATTTGTAATCTCAAAGAATATAAAAATTGTGTAAGTGGGTGTTGTGAAATACAATAGAGACGCTCTATGTATGAATGAAACAAGAAAGAGGCAAACAATCGTAGTGCAATCATGCACCAAAACATGCATACACTTATAAAACAGTGAATCTTCCAAAACTCGGATTGTGTCTATCTATTCCAACAAAACATACTCCTTCTTGCCTTAATATATATATATATATATTATATATATATATATATATATATATATATATATATATATATATATATATATATATATATATATATATATACGGTTGCAGGAACATGAAGTTTCTGTAGCTGACGCCACCCTGCATCTTGCGGGATACGGTGTTGTGTATAAATAAATAAAAAAATATTATTTTATATATATATATATATATATATATATAATATATAATATATATATATATATATATATATATATATATATATATATATATATTATATATATATATATATATATATATATATATATATATAATGTAGAACATGTAATGTTGAAAAGTTAAAAACAAGCTATTAAAAACACAAATAGAAGAAATGAAGTCTTTCTGAATTTCATTTAAAGAACATTGTGTTGAGGAATCAAAGTTTAAATTAAAAATGAAAATTAAGTTGGTTTGTGATTTTAAGGCAAGTCACAAAATCGTAATCATAAATTATTCCGTCTCTTTCTACTTCTTTTCAAGCTTTGCTTAATAAAGCTATTTAGAATTTTATATTTTTACTAAGAATATTAAAAGCCCCGTGTTCTCTCTGCACCCTCTTTCTTTGTAGTCTCCTTTTTCTTTCTCTATATGCACGTATGTACACAAACATACAAACACACACACACACACAAACAACACACACACACACACAATATATATATATATATATATATATATATATATATATATATATATATAATATATATATATATATATATATATATATATATATATATATATATATATATATATATATATATATATATATATATTATATATATATATATATGAGGAGACTAAAAGCGAGGACGACAGGACTGGCCACCCGGCCTTGTGATTCTCTGCCAAAGGCTTGTAATAACTCTAGAACCAGCATTCGGAACCATAGCTCAGAGAAGCACAATCTTCTGGAGAGCTATTGGAGAGATTGTTTAGAAGTTACCTGGAAATCGATGCTGGTCCTACTGAAAGGGTGAAAACCCTACCTGAGAGTTTCTATAAGACTCATGGACTGGCATTGAGACCAACGAGCAGAAATACATGAACTTTTAGAGGACACTGGGAGAACTTTTATGAGCAGATGGGAAAGATGCTGGTTCCACTGACAGGGTGACAACCCTTCCTGGGAGAGGATGTAGGATGTAGATATATATTAAGGGAGCTCTTGGCATTTGTACCCTGGCATGCAGTTTAGTACAAATAAATTAACATGAACAAACCTTTTAGTAGAAATTCATTAACTACCGTACCGAAGTGTATTCGCAGTATATATATATATATATATATATTATATATATATATATATATATTATATATATATATATTATATATATATATATATATATATAATATATATATATATATATATATATATACTTTTTTTTTTTTTTTTTTGTTTTTTTCTCTCCTTCGTTCCACCTCTTTCAGGGAACGTTCTTTCTTGACCATATCACCCTCCTATCTATCTTCTCATTTTTTTCAGGGTTATCTTACAGGTTTTTCACATTCTGGATGCCATATGCTTAGCTTGTCAGGATATTTTCCTTCGACCGTCCAGCATGTACATTCATTCCATCTTAATTACTGCCTCCAGATGATTGTCTTGATAGACTACACGCCCAACTCAATCCTGATCTCCCCATTTCTCAGATGATCTAGTTTAGTGACTCCTATAATCAGTCTTAGAACTTTCGTCTCATCAGCTTTAACTCTACTCCTTATTCATGTTGACATTTAGGCACCATGCAGTAATGTGGGTCTTAATATTACTATGGATGTTAATTATTGTAATATGTTTGTATTTATAGGCACGTATCTGCTCCTTAAAAGAGGATATAAATGCTCTGCTTTCTCGAGAAGGCGCTTATTCTAATCTATTTCCTTTGTCATGTCTCCATCTGAACTTATTAAAACATCCATATAGCTAAATCTCTTCACTTCTCTCAGTCTCACCACATCCACACATGTCATCTTAAAATTCTCATCGCCCCCGTCCTTCCATTGTTTATTTTCATGCCCTGATCGTTTAACATTTCCCCCCCACCTCTTCATTGCTCTTTGTAAAGGATCCCACTCTCGTGATATTATTGCAATGTCATCAACATATGCTAACACCATTTACAGTTCTTCGCCCATGTTTCCCTCCATATCTGAATCCAACCTAAATTTTGGATTTCTCGAATCCGAATTCAAATCCGAATCCGGATAGAGCTAATTTTCCAATTCTGAATCCGAATCCGAATACAGATTCAGATTAGCAAATCACTGATATATATATATATATATATATAATATATATATATATATATATATATATATATATATATATATATATATATATATATATATATATATATATATATATATATATAATAAAGAGCATTGGCGATAGCCCCTCTGCTTAACTCCTGAATGTATTAGAAACCTGTAACTAACCTCATATGCAATTCTGACAGTGCTTTCGCTCCCTATAAACATATTTTTAGGTTTCTCACCAACTAAGGACCAATTTCTTAATAGTTCTCACTTAGGATCACCTAATCTTTTCTTTTGGTACTGTAACGAAAGCCTTTTTGCAAGTCTAAAAAGGACATGTTCATTTCTCTTGGCTATTCTCAATTTTTTCTAATATTTTAAGATTGAAAATAAAGTCAGTGGTGCCTCTCCCAGGTCTGAAACATGCTGTTTCATTCAGTGTTTTCTCTTCTCTCTAAGTAAGCCTTCTGTCTAATATTCGTTCATATATTTCGCTAGCACGACGAAGGAGGGATATACCCTTATAGTTTTCACTTTTATTTTTGTCATTTTTCTTATAAGTCGGACATATACAGCCTTTTTCCATTATTTAAGCACTTTTTCCTCTCGACAAGCTTCCTAAAAGATATTATTAACCTTCATATAATTAATATTTTCTAGCCCATTTTATATTTGGACTGGCAAAGTATCAAATCTAGGGCTCTTTTCATTTATCTATTACTGAAATGTCAACTTTGCTTTCTTAAAATTAACTGAATGTTCATCAGTGGCTTGCTTTTCAGTTTTTGTCTTATATCATCTAAATTATCTGGTCTAAATTGCACAAGTCATGAAAGTATTCCCTCCACTTGTTCTTTTTATCCTCTAGATCCGTAATCAATCTCCAATCTTCTTCTTTTACCGAGTGAGCTGCTGAGGAATTTCATTTTTTTGCCTTTATTGCTATATTATAAATAAGATTTTTTATGCTACTCATATCTTGCTTTATTTGATCTCATGTCTCATTTTTTTGCTCTTCTTTCCCTCTTCTCAGCTCTATTTCTGTGTATCACATACTCCTCTCTTGACTCTATCATTCATTTTTTAGACAGTTTATAAACTGTATATATATATATATATATATATATATATATATATATATATATATATATATATATATATATATATATATATATATATATATATATATATATATATATATATATATATATATATATATATATATATATATATATAAGGAAAATAGTATTAAAAAATTTAAATCATGAAAAGTTTAAGTTAATATTTTTTTTCCTTGTTCACATGAGCATACGCACTCTCTGAAATGCATTTTCTGTAGCTACATTTACATATATACTAGATTTCATTGGAATCGTATATTTCCTTAAGCTGCTTGTACATAATGCTGAATTTTGAAATTTTTAATCAAAGTAATTTTCAATCGATGATTGCAATGATTTCAGACGCTCATGTAAATCTTTGCATCAATATATATATATATATATATATATATATATATATATATATATATATATATATATATATATATATATATATATATATATATATATATATATTATTTTTAAAAAGATGCCGAAGACAAGCACAGCCTCAGAGAAGATACAGCTTTCGATTGAGTCTGGCACAAATCTTTGATTTCCAAGCTTCCCTCTTTCGGAATATATCCTTCTCTGTTTTCCTTTCCGGTCATTCTATAGCAGATTTTGTATACGGAAACGGTACACCCTTTAAATCGATTAATGGTGGTGTTCCTCAAGGATATGAACTATCCATAACACCTTTCTACTTTCATTAATGATCTTTTTTCAATTATTTCATCACCTATCACCTCCTATGTAGTTGAATCCATCCTTCATTACTCCTTTCAATGTCAAAGCAGCAGTTAATTTAATGAAAGGAGGCCGACCTTGGAGACTCCAATCTCTAATCTTTATTGTATTTCAAATTGGGGCAGAGAAATCATAATAATTTTCAATGCTTCAAAAACTCAGTTTCTCCATCATTCTATTCGACACATCCTTTTACAAAACTCAACTTTTTAGCAATAACAGTTCAGAATTTGATTTCATTTTTCTTTTTAAAGTTTAAAGCCTATTTTATTTTCCTAACTTTTATTTATTTGAATTAACTACTAGTTAGCAACTGCATTTATATATTTCAATTTAT
>SEYY01022288.1:80000-102500 GCA_009176605.1 Armadillidium nasatum | reverse complement strand
ATATATATATATATATATATATATATATATATATATATATATCAGTGATCGCATACGCATTCCCATCCTCATCAAAATTAACATTCTCATCTGCATCTGCATCTGCATCCGCATTCACATCATCAATCTTACTTCACCAAAATATGACATCCGATCCATTACTATCTATCTATCTATCTTTATATATTATATATATATATATATATATATATATATATATATATATATATATATATATATATATATATATATATATATATATATATATATATATATATATATATATATATATATATATTAAAATAGGAGAGTTTTAATCACTCGATTTATATGTATTATTTTATATATAAACCCTGGTTGACCACTGCACTTTTATTAGATTATACTTTTAATATCAACATGGAAAAGTTAATTTTTTTAATAACAAGCTTTCGCCCCTATTCTGGGCCTCTTTCAGGTTGAAATGGATGGCTGGTCAGCTGAAGAGATTCTCATGGCCGTCTGGTTGATGGTTGGTTGTTTTTTTATTAAAGATTTGTAGAAGGTGGATTGGCACATTATTGCATTTTGCAGTTGGTATTTTTATAATCTCCTGTACTTTGATTGTAGTTTGGAAGGTTGTATATACAAAAAGATTCTGCTATTTTTCTTTTGCTATAATTGTTTATGTTTTTGATAATGCTACTATTGTTGGGGTTTATGAAGTGGTCATTGTTTTGTCTATGTTGAACAAGGGCGGAATTCTGGTTATCTATATTTAAATCATGTTGGTGTTGGTGTATTCTTCTCTTATAGTCTATTGATTCGCCAATGTAGTCTCAAATTGCAAACAGAACAAGGAATCCTATATATACATGGGGGATGGGGTTTGGAGATTTGGGTGGTTTGAAAACTTTTTTTAATATAAGTATTATTTGAGGGTACGAAAGTTATGTTTTTTGGTATGATTGGTTTTATGTGTTAAATGTTAATGTGTGGAATTGGTATGAAGTTAGTTTTTTTGTTTTCATGTGTTATTATCGAGTAAAATTTTGTTTTGGCGTTTTTATATGATTTATTGATTATATGTATAGGATATTTTAGTTTTGTAAGGTGTTTTTTAAATAATTTGTTTCAGTAGTTAAAAAATATATAATATATATATATATATATATATATATATATATATATATATATATATATATATATATATATATATATATATATATATATATATATATTAATGTGTGTGTATGTGTGAGAGAAAAAGAGAGTAGGTTTATTTGTTAGTTGGAGAAAATTTTTTCCTTTAAGATAGAAGGTACTGATAAATACTTTTACATTTACAAGCAAAGCCCAAATTCATATAAAAGAATATTTTTCCGAAGACCCTTTAATACGATAAGGCTAATAAACCCAAGAGACAACAAGGCTTATCTTATCCTTGAACAAAACGTGGAACTAAGGAACAAAGCCTATCAAAACACTCAGAAAATAAGTCTCATCATTTTTATAGAATTTTTATTTTTTTTCCTTTTAAACTAAAGTCTCCTAGTCGCATTATTTTCGCCTCAATTTCATTTAGGAATAAGAATTCGGACAGCATTTGGCGAATAGACCTTTTATTGCACGCGATAAAATATGTCAAGTGTCCGAACAATGGATGTTTAGCTTGGTGAGGAATTATGATAAATCATCGGACGTTTTTAATTGGTGTTTCGTTTTATGCTGACTTTATTGCTCCATATAAGTTCTACTCTCCCCATGACACAATTGTAAACAGAAGAAATCCCTTTTGTTTATATATATATATATATATATATATATATATATATATATATATATATATATATATATATATATATATATATATATATATATATATATATATATATATATATATATATATATATATATATATATATATATATATATATATATATATATATTCTGGAAATTTGGCTCATTTTCTTCTGTTTCCTTTTAACTAAAATTTTGAAACCACGCCCACAGGTGAAAAAAATAAACTTGATTGGTCTGTAACGGAGCAGGGTTTCCCTATCCAAAACCCAAATAATCTGTGTAAATTATCATCTTGGTCAGAAATAACAAATAACTCAATTTCCCTGGCTAAGAACACACTCCTCGAATAGGGCTCTGCCCGTGAGTGATGGTGATATAATAATATATATATATATATATATATATATATATATAATATATATATATATATATATATATATATATATATATATATATATATATATATATATATATATATATATATTTATATATATATATATATATATATATATATATATATATATATATATATATATATATATATATATATATATATATATATATATATATATATATATATTATATATATATATATATATATATATATATATATATATATATATATATATAATATATATTTATATACACACATATATATATATATATATATATATATATATATATATATATATATATATATATATATATATATATATATATATATATATATATATATATATATATATATATATATATATATATATATATATATATATATATATATATATATATATATATATATATATACTGTAGGTGTAGATGTGAACGTGTATGAAAGTAGTTCAACCTGAAAACGTCAAAAGTTCGAAGATAACTAATTTAAATTTATCCTTATTGAAAAATTTTACATAGCAATGTCCAACACTCATATTACTGACTTATATATACAACTAGCTTTAAGGTAATATGTGTGTGCCGATTTTAAATACCGCTAAAAACATTTGACAGATTTTAAACCTCTTAAATGCAGATTTTTTATTTTTATTTTATTTTTTTAATTAAATTAAAGTTTGTTTTTTCAGATATAATTTTTACACATTAAGAACTAAAAAAGAGGAATAAAATATTGCTGAAACTAAATAAATTTAAATAACAATAAAAATACTGATATTTAAAATTAAAAACAAAAATAATATCCTAATAAGTAAAAAAAATATTATTTTATGCTAAAGGAAGAACGAGTCTAGTATTTCATCTTCCTTTGTTTTTATTACTTTTAATGGTTTTTATGTTTTTTGGGTTAACTTCTTAGAATAAGACAAGTGAACACAATTTGAATTATGCAAATAAGGTAATCGGATAATCAATTACTATTGACGATCTAAACGATAAGGGAAAAGGAAAAATTAGTTCTCCCTTAACTGGAGTGAAATATTTTACCTTGACTTCAATCAGTTAATACAAACTAGAAACTGAAAGCAAAAATGCGTCAAATTAAAATTTTTTTTGTATTTTAATGAACAGAAAAAGCATCAAGTAACTCTAATCATTTCTAGTGAAAAATATTAATGAAGAAAAATATTCTAAATTTAACAATATTTAAATATTCCATTTTAATCATTATTTTTTTTAAAAATAAAAAAATAATCATAAATTATCATTCTTCATCATATCATCACTTTAATTCTAAGATTTTAAGACTGATTAATATATTAAAATCTTTAGTCGTCTATTGGTAATACCCTAAGGCTGAAGAGTAAAATATAATTTTGAAATTTATTAATAAAGCATATATCTTTCTATAGTTTTCTTCTAGTGTATACCTCTCCTAAATTTTTAATTATATATATATATATATATATATATATATATATATATATATATATATATATATATATATATATATATATATATATATATATATATATATATATATATATATATATATATATATATAGTAAGATTTTAAATTTACCGAACTTAATTAATTAATAAAACACACATTAAAACAATAACAAATAGTAGGCAAAATTAATATGGTTAAATAGATAATTTATTAATAAGGTAAAATAAGATTTAAGTCTGTCATTATCGTTATAACGTTAAAATCTAGGTTCCTTGTATGTAAATAAATAAATATTAAACAAATAGAATGCCAACGGATAGTGCCAATTGCAAACTCCTTTTCGAATATCCAAGTAATGGAGATTTTGTTTGGTTTTGTTTTGTTTCTGAGAGCGGACTTCACCAACTAGGGCATATGCCGTCCCTCCAGGCAGACAAAATACTGCCCTACAGGCCTCCACCAGTTTAGAGCGAACGATCCGTTCGCTCCAAGAGCTGGTGAAGCTCTCCAGTAATGGAGATTAAATTGAACTATCTGCCAGACTGAAAATATAAGGATTTACTGACAGCAGAAACTTATGAATAATAAGAACTGCAAGACTGTGTTCAGTTGCTAAGCTGGGAGAGCATCACCAGCACTCGAAGCGTGTGGTTCACTCGCTCTGAACTGATGGTGGCCTGAAGGGCAGTGTTTTGTCTGCCTGGAGGGACGGCATATGCCCTCGTAGGTGAAGTCCGCTCTCAGAAACAAAACAAAACAAAAAGTTGCTAAGCTTTCCAAAATCAAACTAGAGACTCTCTGAAATCAGTGAGTGTACATACAGACTAAGTGGATAGACAGTAGTGTAAAGAACGTCCCATTATGAAGTCATATAAAGAAATCTATTTGACGACTTCAAATTAGTCAAAAATAATACAGAAATAGCTAATCTCTTCTTGAATTTTCTGGAAATTTGGCTCATATATCCTCTGTTTCCTGTTAACTAAAAAATATTATTAAACAAAATTAATAATTGATAAATAAATAAAATAAAGAAAATAAACCTAATAAAATTATTATTATTTGTAACAAATTCCAAATGATAACAAAATTATATTAAATATTCATTTTTTATCATCAAAATTAAAAAAAAATATCTAGAATAACTTTTAATAAAATATTACAATCACAACAAAACGTAAAATTTAAGGAACGTTTTGAAACAGGTAAAAATACTCTCTCTCTCTCTCTCTCTCTCTATATATATATATATATATATATATATATATATATATATATATATATATATATATATATATATATATATATATATATATATATATATATATATATATATATATATATATATATTGAATTTTCAAGTTTGCTATACTGGGAATCGAACCATCGACCTCTTGGATGGTAAGCTTGGTTAGTAACGCTCTTGCTTACTTACCATCCAAGAGGTCGATGGTTCGATTCCCAGAATAGCAGACTTGGACATATCATATATATATATATATATATATATATATATATATATATATATATATATATATATATATATATATATATATATATATATATATATATATATATATATATATATATATATATATATATATTCAAATAATTTACAAATAAAGGTACAAGTTTAGTGGAAATTTAAAAAAAGAACAATTTAATCAGTTTTTAAATAATAAAAAAATTTGAAATTATTTATTTATGTATTTTTTTTAACTTAAATTATCTGCAAATAATAAAAAATTTATTTCAGAAAAGTTAATCAAAAAAAGAAATTTTTTTTTCCATTAACTTAATTATTCCATTCATTTTAATACTTTTATCTTCAAAATATGTTGAAGCACAATATGAGCCTAATATTTCCTCAAAAAGTTCCCATTTCGACACAAATTCTGTTTAGAATTCCTTCGTATTGTGATGCAAAACAATAAAATCCTGAAGAATTTCCTCACACACACACACACACACACACACACACACACACACACACACACACACACACACACACACACACACACACACACACACACACACACATACCAAGGATTTTCTATCATAAATCAATAAAGTGAATGAATAGTTGATTGAATATTTCTTTGAATTAAACTTTGATTTTAGGCTTGACAAGAAATCGATATAGAGATCCAAATTCTAAAGTTTTATTCTTTTCACTGTAGAATATTAAATGGGGAATTGTATTAATTATATATATTATATATATATATATATATATATATATATATATATATATATATATATATATATATATATATATATATATATATATATATATATATATATATATATATATATATATATATATATATATATATATATATATATATATATATATATATATATATATATATATATATATATATATATATATATATTGCTGATAATACTTTTGTATAAGCAAAGTTAATTGCATAGGGAAATGAAAATACTGATACAAAAGAGTAGGATTTAAAATGCATGGGATGGAAGTTCTCAACATTTAAAGGGATTTAAATAAAAGAAAAGGAATAGTAAAAGGATATGATAAAAATAAATTAATAATTAACTCAAAGAAAAGAAAAAGAAGAAAATGAATAAATCTAAAATTTTAAAGTAAATAAAAATGAATAAAAAGAGAGTCCGAAGAGCCAACCATAAAAGGAAAATTGTGAAAGAGAAAGACAAAAGAAAAAATTTTCCAATATTTTTTATAAGAAAAGAAACTTTGGAGAAAGTCGAAAAAAAATTTTTTTTATCGAATGAAAATTTTTTGGGTCGAGGGGAAAATTTTTGACATATTTCTGACATCAAAATTTGTTCGTGGATGACCTCAGAATAACTATATAGTTTTTCTTCTATATTTTTTTTTACCTAAAAATAAAGTTATACACTTTAAAGTTTTTTTTATTTTTATTTTTTTATATTTTTTTATTTTTTTTAATTTTTTTTTATGAAAGTAACATTTTCTAAAAACTTTCGTAAGGTTTTGATAGAATTCAATTTTTTATAATAAAAATCTGGAGAAGAGAAATATAATTTTTAGGACTACTACTACCATGACCACAACTACTATAGATGCTACAGCTATTACTCTACTACTACAACGACTATTACTAATATTTCTACTACTACTAACATTACTACTACTAATAGTAATGATAAAAATACTTGTTTTCATTTAGAGGTACGCACCAGGAAGCTACAAATTTAAAACAAATAAAAACAGAAACAATTAAATTAAACCTAATAAATTATGTTTATCTAAATCTTGAAGTTTCCTTCTGAGTATGCTACTTTCCTTTTAGAGAGAGAGAGAGAGAGAGAGAGAGAGAGAGAGAGAGAGAGAGAGAGAGAGAGAGAGAGAGAGAGAGAGAGAGAGAGAGAGAGAGAGAGAGAGAGAGAGAGAGAGAGAGAGAGAGAGAGAGAGAGAGAGAGAGAGAGAGAGAGAGAGAGAGAGAGAGAGAGAGAGAGAGAGAGAGAGAGAGAGAGAGAGAGAGAGAGAGAGAGAGAGAGAGAGAGAGAGAGAGAGAGAGAGAGAGAGAAATCCCAATCAACCATGGTATGTTCTTTTTTTTTAACTTTTAAAATGAGCAGTTCCATCTCATGTTAGAGCATATCCATTTTGTTTATGAAGAATGATAAACAAAGTTTAGGAGATTTAAATATTTAAAGCAATGTTTTCGTCCCAACTAATGTTCTTTATTTATGTCTGTAATATTTTTAATCTATTGTTTTATCTACAAAGCACGAAAACTCAAACACACACACCTGCACACAAACAAACACACACACACACACACACACACACACACACACACACACACACACACACACACATATACATATATATATATATATATATATATATATATATATATATATATATATATATATATATATATATATATATATATATATATATATATATATATATATATATATATATATACTATATATATATATATATATATATATATATATATATATATATATATATATATATATATATATATATATATATATATATATATATATATATATATATATATATATATATATACAAGATTTTAAAGTCTGCTATATATATCCTCTCACTGATTATTTCTACATAGAAAATAATGTCTGCTATTGGAATCGAACCTACAACCTTTAAGATGGTAAATCTAGCTCGCTGGCCACTATGCTGCGGCAGTACCAAAGGTAGTCGCATTGAAACTTGCTCATGATCTACAGCCATGACGTCAGGATTAAAGGACTCCCCCGACTGCAACACGAGCAAGGGGTAATAGGGTCAAAGGTCAAGTCCATCACTCGTAGACAGTTATATACAAGATTTTAAAGTCTGCTATAAATTTTCACAGACTATTTCTATATAGAAAATAATGTCTGCTATTGGATTCGAACCAACAAGCTTTAAGATGGTGTTGCAGTCGGGGAAGTCCTTTGGGCTTGACGTCATGACTGTAGATCATGAGGAAGTTCCAATGCGATTCCCTTTTGTACTGCCGTAGCATAGTGGTCAGCGCGCTAGACTTAAATGCTGTTGGTTCGAGTTCAATAGCAATATAATATATATATATATATATATATATATATATATATATATATATATATATATATATATATATATATATATATATATATATATATATATATATATATATATATATATATATATATATATATATATATATATATATATATATATATATATATATATATATATATATATATATATATATATATATATATATATATATATATATATATATATATATATATATATATATATATATATATATATATATATATATATATATATATATATATATATATATATATATATATATATATATATATATATATATATATATATATATATATATATATATATATATATATATATATATATATATATATATATATATATATATATATATATGATCGCGCAAATACGTTTTCATATCAAAACCATTTAGATATAAATATATTATCCAACATTTGCTTTGAAACTGTTCGTTTTGGCTTGGCTCTGAAGCATATTTGAAAGGGGGAAAAACAATTAAAAACCATTTTCGACGATTTCAGAATAAAAGGGTTTGAATTCCTCTACAGAGGGTCTGATCCTTTTTTTTATAAAAGGGTTTCCCATTTATATATATATGATTGTTTGAATTTTATTTCCCTCTCTTTTATTTTAGAGCCTTCATTATGTATGGAAATTTGATTGGTAATTAAAATAAACAACATTTCTGAAATTAAATATATAATATATATATATATATATATATATATATATATATATATATATATATATATATATATATATATATATATATATATATATATATATATATATATATATATATATATATATATATATATATATGTTAGTGATATAGTATATTCCTTTTCATTTAACTCTAAATTTATATTTGAAGGTGGCCATCAAAGTAGGTTTTTCTCTCTCTCTCTCTATCTTTATATATATATATATATATATATATATATATATATATATATATATATATATATATATATATATATATATATATATATATATATATATATATATATTATATATAATATATTACTGAATATATGCTCACTTCCAACACAAAAGGAAGTATTAATTTTAAAGCATAGAAGTAGAGCTGACCTAGAATTGTTGCTATCTCAAATGCATACTCCCTCAAAACAGGAGGAATGCAATTCATAGATATCAGCATTTTGTACACCCGATCATGTGTGATTACAGGTTGAGACATGAAACCTCAGAGAGGAGGAGTAAGATGAAGGTTGGAATTAGATGAAAGTAAAGAACTGCATGAAGAGATTAAGCCTTTTCTGAAGGAGTGTTAGCAACAGAGTGAATTAGAAGCGGAAAGGTAGATTTGCAGAAGATATTAAAAGTTTTTGAAAAGAGGCCAGAAATTTTTATCAGTGAGAGAACCAAGAAGAATGTTTATATTTTGTTGGTACCATAAATGAAAGAATTCAAATCCGAATCTGAATCTAGATGAATTTAGAATTTCTTGAATCCGAATCCAAGATCTTCGAATCCGAAGCGAATTCGAATCCATGATATATATATATATATATATATATATATATATATATATATATATATATATATATATATATATATATATATATATATATATATATATATATATATATATATATATATATATATATATATATATATATATATATTATATATATATATATATATATATATATATATATATATATATATATATATATATATATATATATATATATATATATATATATATATATATATATATATATATATATATAACGATTTATGAGGTGAGATGCCATCCTCAAGCAACCATATCCAGCAGCTTTCTTGTCTAGTTCCTGAAACACGTTTATGCTGATGTAACCATTATTCAGAAAAGTAGACTATAGACATATTATTTGAATCTACCTAATAAGTGTTTTGATTATTGTGTCAACCTTATTAATTTCCTTTGTACAATATTTTGGTTAAACACCATAAAAAATTAATTTTTTTTTATATAACATTAATTTAAAATCCTTAAATTAATCAGATATTTGATTGCTATTCTTTTGTTATTTTCTTATCCCAGACAAAATATTCGTCTCCATGTAACCTTTGCAAATTCTTAGTTTCCTTTTCTAACCTCCCTTGACTTTCCTGATCTGAGTTTCGTGTTTGTAGTGAAATTTAAAATATAAGGCTCACACCTTATAAGAAATAAAGCACTATGATTCTGGAAGAAGCTCAAATGAAGAATACACCAAGAATAATGACAGAAGAAGGTTTGAATTGCTTGTTCCCAAAAATGATGTTATGGCTAGGTGAAAGATAAAATCGAGTTATAGAGAGGTAAACGAATTGAGTTTTTGAGTCATTGAAAATAACTACTTTTTCTCTGCCTCAATACAATGCATAAAATTAGAGATCAATTCCTTCAGAACTACTCTCATAGGTTTAGATATTTGATCCTGGAAATGATGTTTTCCATATGAAACTATAATGAAATATTGAGTAATTGGAATATGAGTAGAAATATATAAATTGACAAACAGGATGTCATTAACTAACAATAGAAAGAAGAAAAGATATATCATCATATTTAGAAACACCAAAGTTAGTAGATTTAAGAACTAAGCTGTGACCATTTACAACAGCTACTGAAAAGATAAGAAAGGAATAAAAAATAAGATTACAGAGAAGCTTAATATTACACCCAATAGGAAATTACAAATAGAAACTTTGAGTCAAACTCCACAGGAGGCGTTTGATATATCAAGAATCAACATTAAAAGATTCATTCTTATAAAGCCTAAGAGAGGAAAAAGATCACTAATCGAACATTCATACAGTATAAGGAAGCTATACTCTTCATCTGATATAAAATAAGAAGGATAAAGACTTTTGAAAATTTGTCTTCTAAACAAGAATTAGCAATATAAAGAAAAATACAATAGTACGAAAATTAGAAATTTAAATAAAAAATATCTTTTTTCTTTCTGGAAAGATTAGTGAAAGTAGTTTTCTAGATAGAAGGGAATTTGAAAGTTAATAAGGGAAGATGACTAATTTTGAAGTCAGAAGGAAAGTTTAGAAGCACAAGGATAAGTAACCTGTGCGTGTTTGCTATATATATATATATATATATATATATATATATATATATATATATATATATATATATATATATATATATATATATATATATATATATATATATATATATATATATATATATATATATATATATATATATATATATATATATATATATATATATATATATATATATATATATATATATATATATATATATATATATATATATATATATATATATATATATATATATATATATATATATATATATATATATATATATATATATATATATATATATATATATATATATATATATATATATATATATATATATATATATATATATATATATATATATATATATATATATATATATATATATATATATATATATATATATATATATATATATATATATATATATATATATATATATATATATATATATATATATATATATATATATATATATATATATATATATATATATATATATATTCTTGTAATTGCCACTAGAATAAACCGTGGAATCTTTTTGTATACTTTTATATGACTGATAAACCGTGCAGTCATATAAAAGTATACAAAAAGATTCCACTATATAATATATATATATATATATATATATATATATATATATATATATATATATATATATATATATATATATATATATATATATATATATATATATATATATATATATATATATATATATATATATATATATATATATATATATTAAGTATGTATGTATGTATAAAAGCAAATAAAAAATTAATTTATTAAAGGCAAAACAATAAACTTAATGTTAATAATAAAGCAAAGGGAAAAATAAATAAACTTCAGATGTTAATAACAATCGTATATTTTGTTCTATAAATTTTTAAGCAAACAACACAATCAATTAACTATATATTCTCATACATATGTAAAGAGTAACATGTAAAAGTATGTGTATGTATATTTGCATATGTTCAAATCCTATTTTTGTGCAGATTTTATGTTTGGTGCAATAAACATTTTTTATTTAATACTTCTTTGTTTCTAATATACTCTCTATATATATATGTGTGTGTGTGTGTGTATTCTTTTAATAGCACACTCACATGTACAAACATCAGTTTATGAATACACACACGCATATATATATATATATATATATATATATATATATATATATATATATATATATATATATATATATATATATATATATATATATATATATATATATATATATATATATATATATATATATATATATATATATATATATATATATATATATATATATATATATATATATATATATATATATATATATATATATTAATCTGGCATTCCATTTTCGTGTTTTTTATATGTGCCATGTTTTTATATAAATTTTATCTGTTTTGATAATCTCTAATGGGGATAGTGGGCTAATGTTACTATATATTAATTAATGAATGTTTTTGAAAGTAATGTTTTAATTGTAATAATAATGTCGTATGAGATTAGCTTTTAAAATAACCAATGGTAAAAGAGAATGCTCTTATGACGTCAGTAGACGCCAACCAAGAGCCCAAATAAATTACGTTTTGAAGAAGAGTTGGGACTTGGGAAATCAGTTGGGCATTCGCCAGAGAAGCGGAGAGATACATTCTCTCCGATACCGAGTCCAACTTTTACTAAATTATCTATTAATTGTTTGATCAATTAATAGTATCCATCAAAATAAGATAATATTGGAAGCTATCAGAGCTATTTGTGTTTAAAAAAAAAATAAAAATACCTTTGCTATATTTGTTTGTTTGTGACATTTACTTGATTGAAATTGCATCATAATAAAAATATCAAAGGATTATTGAAGCGTTTGGGTTTATCCATATCTACATAATCCTATTCCCCATATATATATATATATATATATATATATATATATATATATATATATATATATATATATATATATATATATATATATATATATATATATATATATATATATATATATATATATATATATATATATATAATATATATATATATATATATATATGCACGCGGCGCACATGCACATTCGCATACACACACATATATATTTTTTTTATCTCCCCGGTGGTCAAACGCCGGAGGTCTACCAAATTCCACAGAAGTTGGAAAAAAAAGTATCTGGTCGATGAAGGCCGACATGCCCAGATACACGACATTTGAAAGTATGCAAATCAAAGGAAGTTAAGAAAACAGATAAAGGGAGTGAATTTCAGACTTTGCCAGTAAAATAGATGTAAGATTGAGCTAGCGGTTAAATTTGGGGTTTAAGAGTTGGACAGAGAAAGGATGAGACTGTGTAGAAAGGCGTGATTTACGAGTACTTTTCAATGAAGGAGGTATGCGACGAGAGAGTTCAGAAGAGCAGTGTCCGTTGTAATATCGATAGTAAAGAGAAGTGATGCAACAATTCGACGGGCAGAAAGAGATGGGGAGAGTTTGTAAGAGCAGGAGAGTTGATGAGACGAAAAGCCCTAGACTCCATCATCTCAAGGAGAGCTGTGTGAGTGGAACCACGACAGATGGGTGAAGCATACTCCATACAGGGGCAAACAACTCACCTATAGAGAGCAAGCAACTGGGGTGGTGTGAAGTAGTTCTGAAGGCGCCTCAGAACACCAAGCCTCTTAGAAGCTTGGTTAAAAAGGGAAGTAATGTAATTTTTCCAAGAAAGATCACGAGAGGAAAATATTCCGAGAAATTTAAGAACAGATGAAGGTTTGAGTTGTGTGTTTTCGAAGAAGATATCATAGTTGTGTGAAAGATTGTGTCGAGTGGAGAGATGAAATAAATGACTTTTTGAAACATTGAAAACTAACCATGTTTTCTTTGCCCCAATTTGAAATACGAGAAAGATCTGAGGTTAGTTTTCTTCAAGGCTACCCTTCTCGACTCTACTAACTGCTGTTGAGAGGGATGTCTTTCAAACTGAAAGGAGTAATGAAGAGTGGAGTCATCAGCATTGGAATGGATAGGAGATGAGGTAATAGAGAGGTCATTAATGCAAAGTAGAAAAAGTGTTGGGTATAAGCAGTACCCTGAAAAACACCACTATTAATAGATTTAATGGAAGAACGGTTGCAGTCTACAACAGCTGCTATAAAACGACCGGAAAGGAGATTAGAGAGATAATCGCAGAGAGAACGATATATACTGAAAGAAGGAAGTTTAGAAATCAAAGCTTTGTGCCAGACTCTTTCGAAGGCTTTCGATATATCCAGCGCGACAACAAAGAATTCACCGAAATGCCGAAGAATGGAGGAACAAGAGTCAGTTAGAAGGAAAAGAAGATCACCAGTAGAACTATCATCAAGATAAGATTAGAATAATTGAGATATTTACAAATCTTCCTGTTAAGGATAGATTCGAAAACTTTAGAGAGAACGAAGGTCAAAGAAATGGGACGGTAGTTGGAAGGTTGAGAGGGAACCTACCTCTTCGGCACAGGCTGAATGAGCGTACGTTTCCAACCAGAAGGAAAAGTTGAAGTAGAGAGACATAGACGAAATAGTTTACCAAGGCAGGGTGCAAGCTTGGAAACACAAGCTTTGAAAACCACAAGAGGAATACCATCGGGATCGTACGCCTTTTTAATATTATGCTCAGAGAGAGCAGAAATGACCTCTTTAGAACAAATGGTAATTTTAGGCATAAATGAGTTAGAGGGGATTGAAGGAGAAGGTATAGCTCCGGAATCGTCTAAGGTTGAATTAGAGACAAAAGTTTGAGCGAAGAGTTCAGCTTTAGAAGAAGATAAAACAGCAATTGTGCCGCCGGAAGATACTAAAGGAGGGAAAGATGAAGAAGCAAAGTTAGATTTGACATTTATTGCAAAATGCAAGAAAGATTGTGAAGAAAAGGAACCAGAAATATTACTGCATTTTCTACGGAGAAAAGAGTTTTTAGTGTTACGAAGGATAGATTTTGCACGATTCCGGAATGAAATATGTTATTTATTTTTACTCTTTTTATTTTACACATCACCACCACTCACGGGCAAAACCCTATTCAGATAGGGGGTGTTAGAAGAATAAAAATGAAGTAAAAGAGTACAAAGTATAAAAAAAAACACCCCTTCAGGTCCCACCTAACGCAAAATTCTTGAAATTGAGATTAAATTCGGAAGGAAACACAGAAGTTGGAAGGTGGCAATAAAGAAGGAGGCACCACAGAGGACAAACCTGGAGTTGCCTATGTCAAGGCAAAATTGATGCTCGGACAATGCACCTCTTGTGCTGTGAGGGCGACGTAAAGGTTGAGGTATACGACTGGATAATTCCCTCGAGCATTTGCCGCTGTAGTACCTATAGAAAAGAGACAAGGCACCAACGTCACGTCGCAAAGATAAAGAGTCAAGAGAATTAGAAAGAGCGGGACAGTTAATAATTCTTTTAGCCTTTTAGTTGCATGAGTTTCTGGAGTTTGAAGACGACCGTAATCCGAGAAGGCAACATCCCTGTGGCGGATAGTAAAGTTAAACCAAGGTTTGTTAGGTTTCGTAGAAGGGAAAGAAAATGGAATGTACGCCTCCATGCCAGAGAGAATAGCCTCAGCAATACATAATGTACACTCTGAGGGACCTCTCCCACGGAAGCAATAATCATTCCACGGGAAGTCGAAGAGGTACGACCGCAAGTCCGACCATATATATATATATATATATATATAATATATATATATATATATATATATATATATATATATATATATATATATATATATATATATATATATATATGTGTGTGTGTGTGTGTGTGTGTGTGTGTGTGTGTGTGTGTGTGTGTGTGTGTGTGTAATGTGTCTCGAAAATAAGAAGAATACCATTGGAGGTAGTGAACAATGAAATCATCCGAAATGATAATTCAGAGAAAGGAGAAGAAGTGAGGATATTCTCTAATTTGGAATTTTTATAGCTTAAGAATATTCGATAGTCAGCTGAATTAGGGGATAAATAAAAAAAATAAATTTGGCCTTAGATTGATAAGAAATACTGAGCAACAAGGTGTAAAATTCGGAAGATTCCAAATAGGAACACAAGAACAAGCAGATTTGTTGATCAGTGAGGTATTACATAAACATTAGGCTAAAGTTGGAGATAGAGAGAGTAAATAGTTTTGCTGCCAAAAATCACAGGCACTAGAGTATCGATCAAGGACTAGAGTTGAGATCTGGAAAATGAGAAGTAGTATTCAGCATAGTGTAAATTAGAATAAAGAAGTCGGATGTTGCAGATATTGATTTAAAAAGATGAGAGTGCTCAGGAGCAAACATTATCAGAGGTAATATTTTGATACCATTCCTCCAAGCCTTTCCACACAGAAAATCAAAATTTATTCATCTGAAGAAATTTCATTTCATCTGAAATTGTCTCTTCTGTGACCACCATCTTTTTCTTCCAAATTTCCATCATTGGATGATATCTTCTACTTCAATATATAATATTTATTGAATATTGATTTTTATTTCTATAAATGTATATTGTTTTTTCTATGAGGCTCTCCTTTTCTTAAGGGTTATCAGAACCTACATCTACATTATCAATTGATGAAGATAATTGCAAACCTGAAACATATTCCCTCCAAGAAATCTACCTTCCACTGAAAAAAACACCTAGATCTTTAAGCCTGTCTTTGTGACTCCTACTGTTAAATCCAAAACAACATTCTGCTGCTCTGAGCTATACTATTTCCACAACGTCTGCGTCTTTTCTTTTAATAAGGAACTCAAATCTGTGCTCAATACTTAATAGCTTAACATAACAATTAAAGTTTATTAATCTCCTCCTTACTATTATAATTTTAAAATGAGGGTACTGGGATTGGCTGATGTGAGTTTGTATCGCCTTTGTTTTTAATTTTCTTTTAAATGTTTTCATACATTGTTATAACAAATAATAACAATATAAGATTAAGAAAATCAAGTCATTGGACTTATTATTAGCCTATTCAACTGCAAAATGAGGCTTGACAAATAAGATTACTTATTCTAATAGAATAATTCTAATTAATACTAAGTATGTACTAAATGAAACACTGTTCAAAAACGAATTTCAAATGAAACTATTGATAAAATTTCGTGAATTTTCACAAACAGACATACGCCATTCGAGAAAATGAAAAGTAAGTTTGAAGAGCACGGTCAAACAATGGTTGTTTTTCCGTTTTTAGACGAAAAACATTTTTTCAGTTATAAGCTATAGTAAGACCTCAATATGGAAATGTGAAGATATTTTTTTTTTCATTTAAACAGATATGGAAAAAAATTCTTTTTAAAAGAATTTTGAAATTATTAAAAAAAAATTTTTTAAAATTATTAGCAAAAAAACCGTTCTCATTATTTTGGCAGGATTTATTAACCGAGGAAACTAAAGAAACAAATTTTCTTATATTCTCTAAGGAAGCTAAATTTCTTTACATTACAAGAAATCTTAATTCTCTTTGCAATGAAGATTTTGTTTCTCCATTCTTAGAAACTGTCTGGGTGTATGCTTGAAAGCCTGTCGGGTGCATAAGAAGAAGTGAGGAACATTTGAAGAAAGAGGAGGAGGAGTGGAGAGGATGGTTGTCAACAGACACTTCAGTGTATAATAAAGAGTATGCTTGAGATACTCTCGATGAGAGTGAAGTGTGAACAGATGAAGCAGAAAGCAACGGAGTTCAAATGATGTTTCTGCCAAACTTAACACTCCCCGGCAAATATAAATTTGAGAGTTCTTTCATCATATATATATATATATATATATATATATATATATATATATATATATATATATATATATATATATATATATATATATATATATATATATATATTATATATATATATCGTTAGCAAGAGATAATGATTGATAAAAAGGTAAGAAGTACTCAAAACAAAAAAACATTTGCGACCCTCTTAATTAAAGCCATCATTAAAATTGTAATCGAACAGTCATTTTCTCGCATTGTTGATCTTACACTCAAATCAATAGTAACTCATTATTTACACACACACACACACACACACACACACACACACACACACACACACACACACACACACACACACACACACATATATATATATATATATATATATAATATAATATAATATAATATATATAATATATATATATATATATATATATATATATATATATATATATATATCCTTTGGTGGGCAAAGCCCGAAAGTCTACCGACAACTAGAGTTGAGAAAATACCGGAAATCTTTTTCGTTAATGGCCGACATGTCCCAATACACGGCGTTTAAAAGAATGCAAGTCAAAGGAAGTTGGGTAAATAAAAAAAAGGGAGTGTGTTCCAGAATTTACCGTTAGGGTACATGTATGACTGAGCAAAGATGTTAAATCTGGGGTCAGAGAGTTGGAAAGAGAATGGATAAGACTGTGTAGAAAGGTGTTTCGCACGAGCCCTTCTCAACATAGGAGGTATGCGACGGGAAAGTTCAGAAGAGCAGTGTTTGTTGTAATAGCGACGGTATAAAAAGGGTAACGCAACAGTTCGATAGGCAGAAAGTAATTGGAGAGAGTTAATTAATATTAGCAGAAGAGTTTATGAGACGAAAAGCCTTACACTCCACCTTTTCGAGAAGAACTATATGTGTGGAGTCACTTCAGATGTGTGAGGCGTGCTCCATACAGGGGCGAGCAACACCCCCATAAGGAGCTGGCAACTGGGGTGGAGTAAAAAAATCAAGAAGGCGCCTCAGAATACCCAACGTCGTAGAAGCTCGTTTAGAAAAGGGAGTAATGTGATCCTTCCAAGAAATTTCACGAGAAAAGGAAACACCGAGAGTATTGAAGACTTATGAAGGTTTTAGTCCAGTGTTTTTGAAGAAGTTGCCATAGTTGTGCGGAAAGTTGTGCAGAGTAGAAAGATAGAGGAATTGAGTTTTTGAGGCATTGAAAACAACCAATTTGAAATACGTGAAAGATCAGAAGTTAATTGCTCCATGGCCACCATTTTAGTCTCAATTAATTGCTGTTGGGAGGGGAGTCTTTAGAGTTGAAAATAGTAATGAAGGGGGAAGTCATTAGCATAGGAGTGATTGATGATGAAGTAACAGAGAGGAGGTCATTAATAAGAAGTTGGAAATGTTTTGGGGATAGGACAGAACCCTGAGGAACACCACTATTAATAGATTTAAAGGATGAATGGTGGCCGTCTACAACAGCTGCTATAGAACGACTGGAAAGGAAATCAGAGAAGGATAGATTCCGAAAGAGGGGAGTTTAGAAATCAAAGCTTTGTGCCAGACTCTATCAATGGTTTTCGATATGTCCATCGCGACAGTAAAAGATTCACCGAAATGATTGAAGGAGAAGGAATAGTGAATTTGAATTTTGAGGCAAAAGTTTGAGAGAAGAGTTCAGTTTTAGAAGAATGCAAAACAGAAGTTGCCCCTTCAGTAGGTACCAGAGGAAGGAAAGATGATAGAGCAAAGTTAGAGTTGACATTTTTTGCAAAATGTCAGAAAGGGTGTGAGGAAAAGGAACTAGAATGATTATCTCATTTTCTACGGAGAAAAGAGTCTTTGGTGTCACGGAGAATAATTTTTGCACGATTCCGTGATGAAATATAAGTTACGTGAGTTTCAGAAGTCTGAAGTCGACGGTAGTCCCTGCCGCGTATAGTACGAGAACAAGAAGAGATAAATCAAGGTTTGCTAGGTTTAGTAGAAGAGAAAGAATATGGAATGTATGCCTCAATGCCAGAGAGAATCACCTTGGGAATGAGTTCTTCACACTCCGAGGGACCCCTTCCACTGAATCAATAAACATGCCATGGGAAATCAAAGGAGTGCGATCGCAAATCTGAAATGACACAACGTTTCCTTATAATAAGCGGATATCTTTCCTGAGGAAGTCTTAAAAGATAGAAGAGGATACAGAGATAAAAAGGTGATCGGAGGAACCCATATGTGGATAGAGTTTAACAGTATAAGGCAGAAAATTAGAAAAAGGTGTAGGAGGTTTGCTACAGAACGTTCAAGCACCCGAGTTCGGTCAAGAATAAGAGGTAAAGTCTAGAAGAAGAGAGGTGATGTTCATCAAAGTGGAAATAAGATTGAAGACGGCGAATGTTTTCAGAAATTAATGAAATGAATAGACTGTTCATTCGGACAAGCCTGCTGCAAATTCTTGGTAGCACCAATCTCATCACCGGAGACCACCTACTCCCATGTGGTTATGAGGGAAGAGGGGTATATATATATATATATATATATATATATATATATATATATATATATATATATATATATATATATATATATATATATATATATATATATATATATATAATAATATATAATAATAATAATCACAATAACCGTGAACTTATTTACAAATGCTAAATGCCAAAGAAAATAAGAAAATGCAACTTTTTTCTAAATAAAATAAATCCAAACGGTTTACACAAAACCACATAAAATAAACCCAATGAGAAGAATTATGCAGAAGGAAAAACACATAAGAGATAATTTAAAAGAATACTAAAGTTACCATGCAGTGGAAGTAAAGTATAGGTGTTTTGTTCTCAGAGTTTTAACTTAGTACAAATTGTACCCAATACACTGAGGAGTTTTCTTCATCACTAAGGAGAAAAATCTATGGATATGATTTAATTTTACTTTTTTTTTTATTTTTTTATTTTTTTTTACAAAAAAGTTCACGTCTCACCTGCATTGCCCTATTCGAAGAGAGGAACTTCTCTAGGTAGTATGTACCTAGGATTCCCGAGAGGAATCGAACAGGAGCCATCAAGCACGTGGGGTATATAAGATTCCATGTGAAATATGTGGTGAAGTGCACAATGGTGAAACATCAGATTTTGATAAAGGAATGTACCAGCACATATATGCTTTTAGTGCTGGGGACCAGAACTCTTCTTCGTATGGTCACTAGACTAATAGGAATCATAAATAAATTTGAAGAATGCGTAACTGATGTTCAGAGTCATTGAAATCGAAGAAATAAAATTCATAAAAAATATATGTATAAAAAAATATAAAGAATTTTAATATAAAAGAGAATCCACCTTTGCATGATTTTCTTACGGGCTAATTTTTAATAAGAATAATTTTTTTAATAAATTTCTGCTTGGTTTAAATCAGGGATTACCAACCTAGTGAGTTCAAACGTATAATATTATTTATTTATAATATTTTATCATAGACCCCTTAACTCATATTATATGAACCTGAGATATAACATTTTCCAATGACGACCGCTCCAAAGCTTCTATGGTCCCCTGGGGGTCCATATGACCCAGGTTGGGAAACAATGATTTAAATAGTGTGATGTATTGGGTCTTAATAATTTAATTCTCGATTTCTTAAAAATTTCTGATTTGTTTTAATTAGCACCAAAAAGATCAAAGACTAAATATGTCTTTCGAAAGCTTGTTTGTGTTTTATTTTTATTTTATGTGGTTTCATAAAAACAATATGATTTTATTTTATATTGTTTGATGTAATCTTTTTGTATATATATATATATATATATATATATATATATATATATATATATATATATATATATATATATATATATATATATATATATATATATATATATATATATATATATATATATGGAAAGAAATATTTTTCCTATGGACGTAAATTACATGTAGTATTAAACACAATATTGAGTAATATACATATGTATACATACCTTTCTGTATACTTTAATATATGTTAATTCAATTTAGTGTTCTTTTGTGTCTATTTCAGTGTCTTTCTGTAATTCCATTCAAGGAATCTTCAAGATCCCTTTCAAGATCTTCAAGAACCCTCATTCAGAGTCTCTTCTTACAAGGAAGGATTAATTATTATTTTGGCAGACAATGTTCCAATAAGAGAATTTTTTTCACTCGCTGAAATTTTTAATAAAATTTTTAAATTAACTTTCTCCAAAAATTTAATAAAAATCTTGTTACTATTAAGGATTTTGTTATTCTAAATTGCCTATTACTATTTTTAATTTACATATATATATATATATATATATATATATATATATATATATATATATATATATATATATATATATATATATATATATATATATATATATATATATATATATGTAGGTGTAGGTATGTGTGTGGGTGTGTATCTCCTCTCATTAACGGGGTGGGATTAAAAGAAAGAAAGAGATAGCCCCACCTCGATTCAATCTTAGTGACAGTCCTCTTCGCGT
>SEYY01022288.1:60000-72500 GCA_009176605.1 Armadillidium nasatum | reverse complement strand
GGAAACTGCAGTGTCTTCCCCAGCAGGACCTTTTCAGAGAACTGGACAGTCACGATATTATTATTAAGATTATTATTGAATTTAGTTGTATAAGACCTACTTTTAAACTTTAAACCTGTAAATGTACCTTTTCCTGAATAAAGATTTGTGAATTGAATTATACATTTTTTTTTTAATTTTATCATTTTATTTATTAATTTTCATACATTTAATTTAATATTAAGTTTCTTCCGAACTTTTAAATATATTTCAAACTAACACAGAGTAGTTGAAGAATAGAGTTAACTTTATTTTCTAAAAATATTCACTAAAAAAAAAAAAAAAAAAAAAAAAAAAAAAAAAAAACTGAATTCAAATAATAGTGTCGTAGATATCACTTTCTTCTTATTTTAAATCAAAACTCAAACTACTGAGAAGTCTGATTTATATGACTAACACTCTTCCTCCTGCATCTTTTAACTCTTCATATCCACAAAGATTATGCTCTCTCTCTCTCCTTATCCTCTTGCTATTCATTCTCTTCTTCGATTTTCTAAGCCTCCATTCTACTATTTGATCGGATGTCTAGGATCCAGTCATGCAGAAATGTTACTGGCAAACTTGGGATGCTTCAGGGGAGTATGCTTCTATTTCTTATCATTAAACCATTATTTTTTTTTTAAAAAAAATCCCTCAAATGTTCATATACTTACCAATAAGATTAATCTTTCTAATCCATTCAATAACAAACCGATCTGTCCCACTTTCATTCATTCTAAATCAATCCCTAATTGAGATCATCTGCTAGTTCATTCATCTCCTGATCACCAATGAGCCTTTTAAAGCTTAAGGTTAACTTGTTATTCTTTAATTATTATTTCACGTACAGCTTTAATTTTCTATTCCGCAGATTTTAAGGTCTTCGTTGTTCTAATATGAAGTGGAGTTTTAAATATCCAATGTATTCAACAGGGATTTGCATTATTATTCTCAAAACTCCTCTTCTATAAGTTTCTGTCTTCGTTTTGCTAACTCATTTAGATTTTTTTTCTCAAAGATTTTATTTTAAGATGATAGCTGATGGTTGGAATCCTGACTTCTCTGAGAACTGTTGTATTCCTAGAGATTCCGCTCTAATTACCTATTTTACCATATATATATATATATATATATATATATATATATATATATATATATATATATATATATATATATATATATATATATATATATATATATATATATATATATATATACTATAATCTTTAAAGTGAAAGCTATTACCAAGCTGAATATACATATATTGCTCTAATATATATATGCAGGATTTTATTATAGATACTCATTTTTATATTATTATTATTATTAAAATTAAAAAAAAAAAAAAAAAAATATATAATATATATATATATATATATATATATATATATATATATTATATATATATATATATATATATATATATATATATATATATATATATATATATATATATATATAACAGAGGACGGAACCCAGCCGTGAAAGTGATGAAAGTACCTCCTCTAGGCATAACCGCGGTGTGATATAATGGGCTAGAATACTCTTTTCGTCTCCGTTGTCTTTAGGTTCCTTCTTTTCACGTTTCACCTTCTCAGAGAGTCTCTGGTTTACCCTTGCCCCTTATTGGAGTGCCTATGCTTCCACTACTTTTACCCCTTATTCACACGTACCCCACAAATTTACAAGCGCATTCTCATACATTACTTTAAAAAAAATAAATAAATAAATTAAAAAAATAAATAAATTGGCGAGATATAAAGGTGCCTCGAAGAAGCAGAAATGGGTGACCTCCAAGAATACCGCCTCATGCACCCCTTTCCCCATCACCACTTGGGAGCTGGTGACTCCGGTGATGGGGTTAGTGTCACCAAGACTTTGCTGCCGGCTCGATTTGGTGTACGATCTTCTGTTTTTATTAATTTCTACAACATTCAAGGTCTTTTGTATAATTGCCACTTTGTCGAACACCACCTCTCTTCTTCTGGAGCTCATCACTTTTTCTTAACTGAAACTCAACTGGCTATAAAAAATTCTTCGATTATCTTAACTCAAAAATTTGAACTCAAAAGAAGATTTCAACGTTCACCACTTCCATTGGATTTCGTCTAGTTCTCATGATACAGCTGGTGAACTCTCCTACCACTTTTCTATCCAGAACAACCTTGAGCAGTTGGGGCAACTTCCAACTCGCATAACTGAACTTCTTGGAAATGAACCCAACATCTTTGATCTTTTCTGAACTTCTTATCCTTCTTCTTTCACTGTTAAACTCTTTCCTCTTTTGGGTTCATCCGATCACCTTCTAATTTCTGTATCATGTTCAGTCACCTCAAGTCTTCTGCAAGAACGGCCTCAGCCTTCGGGGAGGAGACGTTTCCGGCACTGCAGTGATTCTAACTGGTCTGACTTGCGGTTGAACTTCTCTGATTTCCCATGGAATGATTATTGTTACCGTGAGAGGGGTCCCTCAGAATGTACAGAGGGCATAATCGAATTGATTTCTCTGATATGGAGGCGTACATTTCATACTCTTTCCCTTCTATTAAACCTAACAAGCCTTGGTTTAACTCTGATTGTTCTCGTGTTATTCGTCGCAGGAGTGCTGCTTTTAGAGATTATCATCGTCTTCAAACTCCAGAAACTTACGCAACTTATATTTCACCACGAATTAGTGCCAAATTTATTCTCCTTAACGCCAAATACTCATTTCTCTTTCGTAAATGCAATAATCTTTCTGGTTCTTCATTCTCATGCCCTTTCTGGCATTCCGCAAAAAATATCAACTCTAACTTTGCTTCTTCCTCTTTCCTTCCTCTAGTACTTCTGAAGGCACAACTGCGGTTTTGACTACTACTAAAGCTGAACACTTCTCTGTCTTTTGCCTCTAATTTAAACTTAGACGATTTTGAAGCTATTTCTACTCCTTCATCCACCTTCCTTTAACACATTTATGCCTAAAATTATAAAGACGTCATTTCTGCACTCTCTGAGCTTAACACTAAGAAGGAGTAAGGTCCTTGTGCTTCTGAGCTTGCACTTTACCTTTTTGAAATATTTCGTCTCTGTCTTTCTACTTCGACCTTCCCTTCTTGCTGAAAACGAGCGCTTTTTCAGCCTGTACCGAAGAAAGGGAATCCCTCTCAAACCCACTTCTCTGACTTCCGTTCTTACTAAAGTTTTCGAATCTTTCCAGAACAAAAAGATTTGGAAACATCTCAATTATTCTAACCTTCACCTCTGATCGCCAGTGTGGCTTTCATAAGAAACGCTTTACTCGTGATCTTCTTTCTCTTCTTTCCGACACTTGGTTCTCCTCTTTTCGAATTTCAGTGAAACTTTTGCTGTCGCACTGGATATATCGAAAGCTTTCAAAAGATTTTAAAAGTACAAAGCTTTGACTTCAAAACTTCCTCTTTCGTTATCTATCATTCTTTATGTTTTCCTTTCTGGTCGTTCTATAGGAGCTTTTGCAGACGGCCACCGTTCATTCATTAAATCTATTAATAGTGATGTTCCTCAAGGTTGTGTCTTTTCCCCAACACTTTTTTACTTTTCATTAATGATTTTCTCTCTATTTTTTCATCACCTATCCACTCCTGTGCAAATGACCCTACCTTTCATAACTCATTTCCAGTTAATCGACACAAGGAGTGTAGCCTTGGAGCAACTAACCTCTGATCGTTCTCATATTTCAAACTGAGGTAAAGGAAACATGGTCGTTTTCAATGCTTCAAGGACTCAATTCCTTCATTTCTCTACTTGACACAACCTTCCACACAACTATGAAAACTTCTTCGAAAACACCCAATTCGAACCTTCTTCTATCCTTAATATTTTCGATGTTTTTATTTTTCTCGCGATATTTCTTGGAAAAAAATCACATTATTTCTCTTTCTAAACAAGCTTCAAAGAAGTTCAGTGATCTGAGGTTCCTTCGTAATTTCTTCTCGCCACCACAGTTGCTTTCTCTTTATAAGGGTGTTCTTTGCCCCTGTTTGGAGTATGCCTAACACATCTGGGGTAGTTTCACACTTACAGCTCTCCTTGAAAAGGTACAGTCTAGGGCTTTTCGTCTTATATACTCTTCTGCTAATTACTAATTCTCTCCAGACCCTTTCTATACATCGAATTGATTCGTCGCTCTCTTTATACTGTCGCAATTACAATGAATACTACTCTTCTGAACTCTCCCTTCGCATACCTCCCCATTGAAAAGAGATCGTGAGACACACCTTTCTGCACAGTCTCATCCATTCTCTTTCCAACTCTTTGACTCCGACTTAACCGCTATGATCAATCTTATATGTTTTACTCTTTTGGTAAAGTGTGGAACACACTCCCTTTATCTGCTTTCCTAACTTCCCTTTACTTACACACCTTCAAACGCAGTGTATCGTTACATGTTGGCTTTTAACTTGACCAGATTTCCAATGTTTGCCCAACTCTTGCAGAAATTATATATATATATATATATATATATATATATATATATATATATATATATATATATATATATATATATATATATATATATATATATATATATATATATATATATATATATATATATATATATATATATATATTATATATATA
The DNA here is from genome assembly GCA_009176605.1 of Armadillidium nasatum. Lineage (NCBI taxonomy): Eukaryota > Metazoa > Arthropoda > Malacostraca > Isopoda > Armadillidiidae > Armadillidium > Armadillidium nasatum. The sequence continues at coordinate 67,883 of SEYY01022288.1, read as the reverse complement.
TATATATATATATATATATATATATATATATATATATATATATATATATATATTATATATATATATATATATATATATATATATATATATATATATATATATATATATATATATATATGGAGAGAGAGGAAAAAAATAGAGGCAGAGAAATAGAGAAAAAAAAACTACTGGAAAATATATAGTATTATTTTGTAAGGTTCTAGAAGAAATAGCAAATGATAAAAAAAAAATGAAAATATAACTTCTTTTGTAAGATACCAAGTCTTCTAAAAAGGTCGACATTTAATTTGTTAAATTTAATAAAAATCCAAGAATTATTCAAATATAAATTTAATTAAAAATAAAAATGCAAGAATATAAAGCTCAACTTGACCTGATTTCCATCTTAAAATTATATCTATCTCATATTTTCATTGTTTATTGTTCTTTTATATTTGTGCAATAAAACTATGAGATGACAGTCATAAACGAAGTAATTTTCTAATTTAAATGTTAGTGTTTTGCTAAATAATGTTTAAGGATACAAAGGCGTAGTGAAAGGGAACTTGAATTGAAAATTTAACGGAGAAGGAATACAAATTATTTTCAGAGAAACATAAAATAATTACAAATGTGAAAATGAAATTTGGAAAGAATTTTTATTGGGAAGTTAAAGGTAATATTTAGCATAAATATATTTACCATTCAATTCTTCATATTCAAACTATCAATAAAATGGAAAGCAATAAGAAAACGCATCCAGTGTTTTATTAGTCTTTTATAGTTACAATTTACAGCAACTTATAATTAATTAGGAGAGTAAGCTAAACGAAACCAAACCAAGGCAGTTCCAAGCTGCCGAAAATGCTCTTTCATCGAATGAAAAAATCGCTCATTTGAAAGAATTGACTACATTGAACAGATTGCCAGTTAACAAATAGAAAAATAGATAGTGTTCTTGCATGTTGGGTTCACTCCCAAGACGATCGGGGATGCGAATAGGGAATTGCACTACTTTATATTTGCTATAGATAGAGAGTCGTAATGCTAGTTCACCTGCTGGATCTTGAGAACAAGAAGAAAGACAATGACAGTTGCAAACATTGATATCCCCAAGAATGCTAATTTCAATGGAAAGGAGAAGATAGGGGTATTTGTTCTAGGTTGCAGTTTGAATATCCAGGAATTTAGGATAGCCAAGGCAACGTCGTATTTTCAATAGGCACAACATCTGCTTTTGACTAAAATTTAAGTATGGAGACAATAACTGTGAATATGGTAGGATTTGTTCTGAAAACATTTTAGCTACCTAAATTTCTGTTAAGAAAATTAGTTGAGATTTAGAGAAAGAAAAATTCATAAGCGATTGAATGCAAATTAGTATAAGGACAGTTGATGCTCCTTCTAGCATATACTTAGCAATATAATATGCAAGATTATTCTTCAATTAAAAAAATAAATAAAAAAGTATAAGGAAGAAGTTTGCCTATAATGTGAAAAGAGGTAAAAAGAGTGATTTCAGAATATTTCTGCAGACTCTCTGTGTACAAGACCGGAAACATTTTGAGGACTTTCTTTGAGTTAGAGAAAGGCAGAAACAATAAATCATTGATAAATGATTACCGGAGGCATCAAAACATTCCTGTCCACCTGAACACCACTAGCCCACCCTAACACATATTGTATGTTCAGCGAAGTCAATCTGTATATATATATATATATATATATATATATATATATATATATATATATATATATATATATATATATATATATATATATATATATATATATATATATATATATATATATATATATATGGGGGAGGGAAGTAGCGCTCCCGAGGCGATGAGATTACCCCCTATTGGGTATACGGGATGTTAAGGGTACTTCCCATCTCATCCCGGTGCCCAATGGTTCGTTCCCTTTCGCGCTCACCTTCTTCTACACGGAGTAGGCTCTCCTTTAACACTCATAAAACATTAATACTAACACCCTTTTTAAAAAAAAAAAAATAATGGCGTCAACTTCAGTAGCCTCAGAGAAGCCCCGGGGGGCGGCTTCCAAATATTAGCCCCTCATCCACCCCTTCCCCCATCACCACTTGGGAGTTGGTGGCCTCCGGTGATGGGTTTGGTGCCACCAAGACACAGCTGCCGGCTTGTCCTGATGCACGGTCTATTTTTTTCATTAATTTCTGCAACATTCGCGGTCTGCACTCTAATTTCCACTTTGTTGAACATCACCTCTCTTCTTCTAGACCTCACCTCTTATTCTTGACCGAAACTCAGATGTTTGAGTGTTCTGATAGCAAACCCTATTCTGTTTCCTTCTACTGTTTCTATCCTCAATTTTCAGTCAAAAGCGGTTGTTGTGCATACGTGCGAAACGATGTCGTTTGTTCTCGTGTCTCTGATTTGGAGTCTTCCGAATTTTCTACCTTATGGCTTAGGCTCTCTTGCCATTCTACGACTAAATTCATTTGTTCTGTTTATTTATCTCCTAATTCTACTGACTATCCTAAATTCTTCGACTATTTAAACTCCAAAATAGAGCACATTCTCTCTTCTTCTCCTTTCTCTGAAATCATCATATTAGGTGATTTCAATGTTCACCGCCAATGGCTTTCTTCTAGTTCTCATGATACAGCTGGTGAACGTGCCTTCCCTTTTCGCTATCCAAAACGACCTTGAGAAGTTGGTGCAGCTCCCTACTCGTATCCCTGATCGTCTTGGAGATGAACCCAACATTCTAGACCTTTTCCTAACTTCTAATCCTTCTCCTTATACTGCTAAACTCTTTCCTCCTCTGGGTTCCTCCGATCACCTTCTATTTCTTATTTCTTTCGATATTCCAGAGCGACCTGTGCCAAGAGAGGAGGACCAAGAGTCAGAGAGAAGGGAAGAAGATCTCGAGATAGAAGATTATTCTATCTCTTCAGGTCCTCCGTAGGAAAGACCCCCCCCCCTTCTTTTGAAAGGAAACGTTTGTGGCACTTCGGTGCCGCAAGCTGGTCGGACTTGACTTCGTACTTCTTTGAATTCCCGTGGAATGATTATTGCTTCCGTGGGAGGGGTCCCTCGGAGTGTGCAGAACGCATTACCGAGGTGATTCTCTCTGGCATGGAGGCGTAAATTCCATTTTATTCCCTTTCTACTAAACCTAATAAACCTTGGTTTAACTCTGCTTGTTCTCGCGCTATCCGCCGCAGGGATGTTGCCTTCAGGGATTACCATCGTCTTCAAACTCCAGAATCTCGCGCTACTTATATTTCATCCCGGAATCGTGCAAAATCTATGCTTCGTAACACTAAAAACTCTTTTCTCCGTAGAAAGTGCAATAATCTTTCTGGTCCTTCTTCTTCACGTTCTTTTTGGCATTTTGAAAAAAAATGTCAACTCTAACTTTGCTTCTTCCTCTTTCCCTCTTTTAATATCTTCCGACGGCACATCTGCTGTTTTACCTTCTTCTAAAGCTGAACTCTTCGCTCAAACTTTTGCCTCTAATTCAACCTTAGACGATTCCGGAGCTATTCCTCCTCCTTCAACCCCCTCTAACTCAATTATGCCTAAAATTAGAATTTCTTCTAAAGATGTCATTTCTGCTCTCTCTGAGCTTAATACTAAGAAGGCGTATGGTCCCGATGGTATTCCTCCTGTGGTTCTCAAAACTTGTGCTTCCGAGCTTGCACCCTGCCTCGGTAAACTTTTTCGTCTTTGTCTCTCTACTTCAACCTTCCCTTCTTGCTGGAAACGTGCGCTCATTCAGCCTGTGCCGAAGAAGGGGGACCCCTCTCAACCCTCCAACTACCGTCCTATTTCTTTGACCTCCGTTCTCTCTAAAGTTTTCGAACCTATCCTTAACAGGAAGATTTGGAAACATCTCAATTCTTCTAATCTTATCTCTGATCGCCAGTATGGCTTTCGAAAGAAACGCTCTACTGGTGATCTTCTTTCCCTTCTCTCTGACTCTTGGTCCTCCGCTCTTCGGCATTTCGGTGAATCTTTTGCTGTCGCGCTGGACATATCGAAAGCCTTCGATAGAGTCTGGCACAAAGCTTTGATTTCTAAACTTCCCTCTTTCGGTATCTATCCTTCTCTCTGTGATCTTCTCGCTAATTTCCTTTCCGATCGTTCTATAGCAGCTGTTGTAGACGGCCACCGTTCATCCTTTAAATCTATTAATAGTGGTGTTCCTCAGGGTTCTGTCCTATCCCCAACACTTTTTCTGCTTTTCATTAATGACCTTCTCTCTATTACCTCATCACCTATCCACTCCTTGTGCTGATGACTCCACCCTTCATTACTCCTTCCAGTTTGGAAAACGTCCCACCCAACAGCAGTTGATAGACTCGAGAAGGGTAGCCTTGGAGCAACTAACCTCTGATCTTTCACGTATTTCAAATTGGGGCAGAGAAAACATGGTTGTTTTCAATGCCTCAAAAACTCAGTTCCTCCATCTCTTCACTCGACACAATCTTCCACACAACTATGATATCTTCTTCGAAAACACACAACTCAAACCTTCTTACTAACTCTCTTCAATCTCTTTCTGCCCGTCGAATTGTTGCTTCACTCTCTCTTTACTATCGTTATTGAACATACCACCTTCATTGAGAAGAGCTCGTACGACACGCCTTTCTACACAGTCTCATCCTTTCTCTGTCCAACTCTCAGACCCCAGACTTAACCGCTATGCTCAATCTTACATGTACTCTACTGGTAAAGTCTGGAACACACTCCCTATATCTGTTTTCCCAACTTCCTCTGACTTGCATACTTTCAAACGCCGTGTATCTGGACATGTCGGCCACCATCGACCAGGATAGATTTTTCCAACTCCGGTGGAATTTGATAGGCCTCTGGTCTTTGCCCACAGGAGGATATATATATATATATATATATATATATATATATATATATATATATATATATATATATATATATATATATATATATATATATATATATATATATATATATATATATATATATATATATATATATATATATATATATATATTAAATTTAATCACAAGAGTGTAGATGTACAGATTAATGCTCAACGAGTTTTAATTATTTTACACCGAAATTAAAAGTGAAATAATTAGTTAAATTTTCATTTATGGTGTAGATTTTTATATATCTCTCACAGCATATTTCATATATATATATATATATATATATATATATATATATATATATATATATATATATATATATATATATATATATATATATATATATATATATATATATATATATATATATATATATATATATATATATATATATATAGACAAACATAATTGATTATTTATCAGCAATCTCCATTCCAGTACAAGATTGACGTTTCGGCCCCACACAGGTGTTCATATTCAGACAATAAAATATTTTTAATTAATAATAATACCAATAACGAAACAATATCCAAAATGGATTATATCTGAAACGTGACTAATAATATAATAATAATAATAATAAATAATAATAATAATAATAATAATAATAATTTTAATTTAATCAATCCAAATAAGAAATTTTTTTGGGGGGTATTGGAAGGGAAATGTAAAATATTTTATTTTAAATTTAACTTATTAATGCTGACGTCCTTGAACTTCATTAAATTTAATAAACAACTTCAATGTTGAAATAATAATCACATCTAAAATATAATAATAATAAATAATTGCGGATGCGGTTGCGGATATAACAAATAACAATAACAATAATAATAATAATAATAATTAAAACAATAACAATTATGATTATCAAAATACCAATAACAACAAAAAAAAATAATAATAATAATAATAATTAATAATAATAATAATAATAATAATAATAATAATAATAATAATAATAATAATAATATTATTATTATTATTATTATTATTATTATTATTATTATTACTATTATTATAATTATTATTATCATTATTTTTTAATTATTTTAATGGTATATATTATAATTATAATTAATAATAATAATAATAATAATAATAATAATAATAATAATAATAATAATAATAATAATAATAATAATAACAATTATAATAATGATAATAATAATAATAATAATAATAATAATAATAATAATAATAATAATAATAATAATAATAATAATAATAATAATAATAATAATAATAATAATAATAATAATAATAATAATAATAATAATAATAATAATAATAATAATAACAGCAACAATAATGTTTATTCTGATGATATACTTTTACAGTTATGATAATAATAATAATTGCATATGGAATGAAAATATTAAAATAAGAATAATAGAAATAGTAGTAAAATACTACTACGTCACACCACTGAAATTACTGATATTAATAATGACTATTTTCAATGATAATAATTCACAATTCACAAATATTTATTCAGGAGATGGTACATTTACAGGCTTAAAGTTTAACAGTAGGTCCTATACTACTAAATTCAATAATAATCTTAAAAATAATAATAATGTGACAATGTCCAGTTCTCTGAAAAGGGGCTGCTAGGGGAAAACACTGCCGTTTCCTTTGAGCCCCAATGTTTAATACATATAAATTTAATAATTACAAGTTAGGATAGGTTACTTCTAGAGTAACGAAGTTCTAGATTATTGATCATGCAAGCAACAATAACAAAGTCGTTAATTATGAAGTTTGCTACAATAATTCTAGTAATAATAATAACAATGATGATATTTATTTCAAGTATTGGTACAATAATAATAATAATAATAATAATAATAATAATAATAATAATAATAATAATAATAATAATAATAATAATAATAATAATAATAGTAATCATAATAATAATGGTAACTATATTGATAACAATTTCTGTTATACAACAGTGATAAAAATAGTGATAATAATAGTTATGATAATAGTAGTTGTAATAAAATAAGTTGTAATATAATATTTTCAATAAAATTTTCAATAATAATAATAAGTTGTAATATAATATTTTCAATAAAATTTTCAATAATAATAATAATAAGGACAATAAGAATAATAAAACAATTGCAGCACCGATTTTACCTAGTAATAATAATGATCGTATTGATGATTTCAGTAATGGAATTAATATTCTTGAATGCTATAGATTATCTGATTTAATAATATTAAGAATAGAGATAATAATCTTATTAATAAAAATATCAATGGTTAAAATAATAACAGGTAATGTAATAATGCTAATAATGCTAATAATAATAATAATAATAATAATAATAATAATAATAATAATAATAATAATAATAATAATAATAATAATAATAATAAATAATAATAATAATAATAATAATAATAATAATAATAATAATAATAATAATAATGATAATAATAATAATAATAATAATAATAGTATAGTAATAATAATAAGTAATAATAATAATAATAATAATAATTAATAATAATAATACTAATGATAATAATAATAATAATAAAAAATAAGTAATAATAATAATAATAATAATAATAATAATAATAATAATAATAATAATAATAATAATAATAATAATAATAATAATAAGTAATAATGATAATAACAATAATAATAATGGATCAATACGAATTTAAGTACCTTTTTTTAATTTTGCGCTCATATGATTTTATTGATCTTTCATTTTTTATGTCGTCTGGGAGATTGTTAAACAGAATGGTGGAGGTATAGCTTACTGCTTGTCGTGCTTTAGTGAGCCTGTACAAAGGCGTTTTTAGGTTATTGTTGTTTCTTAAGATTATTCCTCTTTCAATTTGATTGTTTTGGTGGTTTGTTTTTAGGAATTCGCATGTGTTATTATTTATTACTTTGTGGATTTCCTTTAGGAGGGAGAGGTTTAAAAGATGATCAAATTGCAATATGTTAAGTTTTTTGAATAAAGGTGGTGTATGA
>SEYY01022288.1:45000-55000 GCA_009176605.1 Armadillidium nasatum | reverse complement strand
TGCATATATATATATATATATATATATATATATATATATATATATATATATATATATATATATATATATATATATATATATATATATATATATATATATATATATATATATATATATATATATATATATATATATATATATATATATATATATATATATATATATATATATATATATATATATATATATATATATATATATATATATATATATATATATATATATATATATATATTTATATTTATATTACAAGAACGTCTAGACAAAGCTACTTTACTCTAAATTTTTATTTCTTTGCAAATAACTTTTGACATTATTTTAACAGAACAAATTTGCAAAAAATAATCCTATTTTTCTATTCTTAAAAGTATAAAAAAATATATTTAAAAATGTTCAAGAAGAAAATAACAATAAACAAAAGACATAAAAATTCAAGATTTAGACCTAATAATTACTTCCCAAAATTGAGCATCATCACCAAAGTCCTGATAGAATTGAATCAGAAGGAACAATTTTAATACCAAAATAATAGCCAAACTCTTACTATTATTTAACAAACTTAATACTAAAGTTCAGTGATTATCCATTAAATATCGCTGTCGTAATCCACTAGGATTTTCATGGTAATTTTTGCCATAATACGTTATGATATGTCTTATATGTGTGGATAAAAACAGGATTCATTTTTCCAAGTGTGGAATAAAATCGACTTGGGGGTTATTTAAGCTTTGTTGTTCTTTAATAAAGACCAAATTTAAAATAGGTCTTATTCATATATTTCATGATTGTAATCACTAATAGACTGAATATTGATTTCACTTTTTTCCCTCATATATATATATATATATATATATATATATATATATATATATATATATATATATATATATATATATATATATATATATATATATATATATATATATATATATATATATATATATATATATTGATGAATTGGTAAACGTACAGGAAATAGTGAAGGAAAGAAATGAGGTTGTGGCAGAGCAGTATGAGGAAGAGCAGATTACATTGGAAGGATTGGAGGATACTTTGAAGAGAATGAAAACCGACAAATCTGCAGGTGAAGATGGTATACCTGCACAGTTCGAGGGTTTTTATAACAAATGGAGATACTGTAGGACACCAATATTGGCGTAAAACAATAAGAATACCTATATATAAGGGAAATGAGATATACTTATGGCCAGAGACTTCTAGCGCAAAGGGCTGCAAAGAAAATATGGAGGACTAAAAATGACATATGAATTCCCTTTATAAATCATCTGGCGAAGATCTATGAGAGAATACTGGAAAATAATAATATCCGTGGTAGAGCACTAACTTGGAGAAGATCAATATGGTTATTGAAGAAATAAAAGTACCACAGATCTTTTGCTCGCATTAAGAATGACGAAGGAAAAGATATATTATTATAACAAGATGTACATTACTTTCATTGATCTAAAAAAGTCTTTGATTCAATATCCATCGGAAAACTTTGAGGAATTTTGAAGAGGCTCTATGGGGTGGGATGAACTCAGAAGAAAGCTATGGAGAGTACGTATAAAAAAGATGAACGTAACTTCAAGACGGGATAGGAGATCAAAGTATGGTTTAGTGTAATGATTGGAGAAAAGCAGGGAAGAGTATTGTCTTACATCCTGTTTGTGGCATTCTTAGATGTGGTGATAATTGAGATAAGGGAAGAAGTTCAGGACCTTGATGGAGATATCATAGCTTACGCAGATGATCTGTCGTGGTGGAGTGAAGATGGGAATAAGCTAAGAGAGGTCATGATATGTTTCTCAAACAAATTAAAAATTCCGGTTTAATATGAATGTCGATAAAAAGAGTTAATAATAAATAGTGAGTCGTGATGGGGGAGAGAAGTTGAGGGAAATGAAATAAAAATGTGGAAAGATATAAATATCTTGGAGGAACATTAGGAGGAGGAGGGGATTACTAGAAATAGTAACTGGAATAGAATAAACAGTATGACAGAGCTGCTAGAGCGGCTTGCTCTGTCCTAAAAGACAGACAGATGGGAGTGGAGGTGAAGAGGGTCATCTTTGAAGGAGTTCTGACAGAAATACTGCTTTATGGAGCGGAGAACTGGAGTAAAACAGCGAGAGATGAAAATAAAAGGATTGTACTAAGGTAATTGTACTTACAGTAATGGAATATAAAAGTCGGACCCCTTGGAATCGACTTAACGAAGACGACGCTTAGAGTATTCGACCGATTACTATTCCAGTGACATGCAAACGCGAATTAAACAATGGCTGAGACTAAATATTTCCCAAGTAATATCACAACGATCACTGAGATTTACTACCTTATCGAGAACACAGTTTAAAAGATATGATTAAAATGATGGCGAGAGAATAGACAAAGTGAGTCACATAATATACATTAAATTGAAATTTTTATATACATAACGCTATGCCTTCTGGTATTCTCTCTCTCTCCCTACCTGTATATATATATATATATATATATATATATATATATATATATATATATATATATATATATATATATATATATATATATATATATATATATATATATATATATATATATATATATATATATATATATATATATATATATATATATATATATATATATATATATATATATATATATATATATATATATATATATATATATATATATATATATATATATAATATATATATATATATATATATATATATATATATATATATTATATATATATATATATATATATATATATATATATATATATATATATATATATATATATATATATATATATATATATATATATATATATATATATATATATATATATATATATATATATATATATATATATATATATATATATATATAAACAAATTGAAGATAAATTAAGAAAGACTGGAAATCAGGCAGCAGAGATCAAAGATATGTTCAAAACAGATTGTAATGGAACAAACAAACAAAAAAAAGGGCACGAAGAGCCAGGTAGATAAACAAAAAGGTAAACAAACAGGTTTATTTTATTTATAGAAGCAAAAAAAAAGATCCACATACACACACACAAAAAAAAAAAAAAAAAAAAAAAAAGAAAGAAAAATCCGATCCTGGTAAAGAGATGAAAAACATTAAAAATGCATCACAGGAAATTGAAAGCCCTAAAAACGCAAGCGCAACATCTTCCTTATTTAAAATTTATTGCCCAAAAATGAAGGCAATTGCCATAAAGGTTACAAATTTTTTTTTTTTTTTTTTTTTTTTTTTTTTTTTTTTTTTTTAAAAATAAAATTTTTTTTTTTTTTTTTTTTTTTTTTTTTTTTTTTTTTTTTTTTTTTTTTTTTTTATTTTTCAAGTTTGTTAAATTGTTTTAAATTTAAATTTTATATATTTATATATATATATATATATATATATATATATATATATATATATATATATATATATATATATATATATATATATTATATATATATATATATATATATATATATATATATATATATATATATATATATATATTATATATATATATGTGTGTGTGTGTGTGTGTATGTGTGTGTGTGTGTGTGTGTGTGTGTGTGTGTGTGAATTGCCAAATTATCTCTTTTCCCAGTTTTATTTGTTCACAAAATTTAAATTTAAAAGCTAAACTGAAATTGCAGAATTACTCGGAAATAAAATTTATTTTAATTTAAAACTTTTTAGTATGCAAATATGAGTGAGTGATTTACTTATGAAGCAGATTTTATTGATTTAAAATCATCTTTAAATAGTTTTTTTTTATTACCGACTTATAAATTTATTCTCATTTCAAATTTTATAAAAGTATTGAAGACAATTATACGGCGCTATACCCAAATCGTCGACAGGAAAAGTAGTCGACAGGTCAAAGGGCCGACACTTTTGAAAAAAATGTGTCGATCACTTTTCTTTTCAATTTCAACGTGTCGACGTTTTGGACACATGTGAAAAAAAAAATGTGTCGGCTGTTTGACCAACATCGTATTTTTTTTTATTTCGATACAATCGATACGTAAGCCTATTTTTAAATTTTATTATTATAATAATTATGAATAGATTTTTTTTATTTTTAATATATTATTTAAGTAGATGCATGGCACACGATCATTTTCTACGGGGGGCTCTGCCCCCGTACCCCGACCCGTGAGTGATGATGATATATATCTTTCGATTAATCGATATCGATTTATAGTGTCGACGATTTGGACAAGTTATAAAAAAAAGTTGTCGGCCCTTTGACCTTACCAAAAAAAGTTGTCGACGTTTTGGACAAGTGAAAAAATTTTGTTAATGTTTTTTTCAAAAGTGTCGGCCCTTTGACCTGTCGACTACTTTTCCTGTCGACGATTTGGGGTAATCCCGAATTATAAATATATATATATATATATATATATAATATATATATATATATATATATATATATATATATATATATATATATATATTATTATTATTATTATTATTATTATTATTATTATTATTATTATTATTATATATATATTATATATATATATATATATATATAATAAATATAATTTAGTTAGATATTTTTGCTTATATATATATATATATATATATAATATATATATATATATATATATATATATTATATATATATTATATATATAATATATATTATATATATATATATATAATATATATAAAGGGTGGTTAAATTGTATGGGCCGATGTTGAATGTGAACCACACCTAAACGTCAAGTTTTTTACTGCATTTCATTTGACTTTTTTCAATTTCAGACTTACTCAATTTGAACCATGGAAAGATACACAATGGAGCAACGTGTTAAAGTTATTCAGGCTTATTATGAAAATGGGCATTCAAATCAAAATGCATATCGTGCACTTCGTGATTTTTTGGGTCAATTTAATCGTCCAAATGTGCGTACAATCGGAAAAATCGTGAAAAAATTTGAGCAAACCGGGTCTGTAGGAGATTTGAAAAGACCAGTGCATGCTCGTACAGCTCGTACTGCAGAAAATATTGCTGCTGTTCGCGATAGTGTGGCTGAGGAGCCATCCACTTCAACTCGTCGTCGTGCCCAACAATTGCACCTCTCACGCTCGTCGTTGATGAACATTATGCATAAAGACTTGCATTTAAACGCTTACAAGGTGCAATTGACTCAAGAACTAAAGCCTCTTGACCATACAAAACGTCGTCAATGGTCAGAATGGTGGCAAGAAATGGCAACAGTGGATGATCAATTTTCGAGGAAAATCATCTTCAGTGATGAGGCACATTTTCACCTCAGTGGATTCGTCAATAAGCAGAATTGCCGCATTTGGGCGAATGCTAATCCAAGAGTGATTGTCGAAAAACCAATGCACCCACAAAGAGTGACTGTTTGGTGTGGTTTATGGGCTGGCGGCATCATCGGGCCGTATTTTTTCCAAAATGAGGCCGGTCAGGCAGTTACTGTGAATGGTGTTCGCTATCGTGAGATGATAACGAACTTTTTATGGCACGAATTGGAAGGTATGGATGTGGACGATATGTGGTTTCAACAGGACGGTGCCACTTGCCACACAGCTAACGAAACAATGGCTATTTTGCGCGACAAATTCAATGGCCGTGTTATCTCACGTGGTGGCGATGTCAATTGGCCGCCAAGATCATGTGATTTGACACCGTTGGACTTCTTTCTTTGGGGTTATTTGAAAGAAAAGGTGTACGTCGATAAGCCAGCAACAATTCAAGAGCTAAAGGATGAGATAATTCGGCACATTAACGGCATAGAACCCCAATTATGCCTCAGCGTCATCGAAAATTGGACCATCGGATGGAGGTGTGCCGCCGAGGTCGCGGCGGCCATTTGGCCGATATTTTGTTCCATACATAATTGAACCATACCATATTATCATAATAAAAAGAAATGACAATAAATTCCTAAGTAATTTGTGTTTTATTCAAAATCAACATCGGCCCTTAAAATTTAACCACCCATATATATATATATATATATATATATATATATATATATATATATATATATATATATATATATATATATATATATATATATATATATATATATATATATATATATATATATTATATATATATATATATATATATATATATATATATATATATATATATATATATATATATATATATATATATATATATATATATATATATATATATATATATATATATATATATATATATATATATATATATATATATATATATATATATATATATATATATAATATATATATATATATATATCGTATATATATATATATATATATATATATATATATATATATATATATATATATATATATATATATATATATATATATATTATATATATATATATATATATATATATATATATATATATATATATATATATATATATATATATATATATATATATTATATATATATATATATATATATATATATATATATATATATATATTATATATATATATATATATATATATATATTATATATATATATATATATATATATATATATATATATATATATATATATATATATATATATATATATATATATATATATATATATATATATATATATATATATATATATATATATATATATATATATATATATATATATATATATATATATATATATATATATATATATATATATATATATATATATATAATATATATATATATATATATATATAATATATATATATATATAATATATATATATATATATATATATATATATATATATATATATATATATATATATATATATATATATAGCTGGATATATATTTGTTTTTTTATTTATATTTCAAAGCACTATTAAACAGTTCTTACCTTTTCAAGATTGACTTTCTTTGCAGCGTTCTTTGATCATGTAACTAATCAAAGCTGTTTCTTTAGATTTTGGATCACAGATCTCATAAATGACAAAGCTTTAAGAATAGTAGGACGAAACTCTGTAGAAGGGCAAAGTACCCAATTTCGAAGGAAAAGCTTCTAAGTTTCTAAGATTTTGTTAAAAGCACCCATTAAAATACCCATTTCAACACATATATATTATTTATGTGCATAGATTGACCACAAGCCAATAAACTGTTAGAGGACAATATATTTGGACAAAGAGTAATGAAATTATATAATTAAATACAACAGAATTAAAAAGAAAACGAAAGGATCAAGAAAAAATAAACACAAGACTCGGATATATTAAAAAAAAAAAATGTTGACGATGGTGAGGCGAAATTGCCACTTAAAACACACAAGAACTCAGACCACTCCAAAAAAAAAAAAAATATAAACACAACTTTTTTTTCCATTTATTTTCCTTTTTCTTTTTTTTAAATATTTTCTTTACCTCTTTTTCTCATTTTTTTCAGTGTTAAGAAAATACTTGTTTAAACTATCTGTAAATGAGATATTATATATTAAAGATAGAAAAAGTGTTTCATCTTTTTATTTCTTTTTCTTTTCTTTTTTTATTTGTAGAGGGGTGGGGAATTAGGGAGAGAAATTCCTTTCTCAAAATTTTGTTCTTAGTTTAACTTAAAAAAAAGAAAAAAGAAAGAAAAAGAAAAAGAAAACATTTGTAGCAAGTTTATCTTTCTTTTCCTTATCTTGAAACTTATAATAGGTTCCTCTTTGAATATATATATATATATATATATATATATATATATATATATATATATATATATATATATATATATATATATATATATATATATATATATATATATATATATATATATATATATATATATATATATATATATATATATATATACACACATAGCTTACTTAGTACCTATTTCGCGAAAAAGTGACATCTGACTTCGAAATATCATATAAGAAAATTTCAAGAAAGAAGAAAAGGCATTAAAATACGACAAATAATTTTCATTAGAAATTATTTACTTTTAATACTCTCCTATCTTTACCATTACTAATTATTTTGATTGTATATATTACGAATACATGAATAAACTAAACATCACGAAGTCGTAGCCAACAACAAAGGGATAAAAGAACATCTTTTCATTACGATTATTTATACTTTTAGTTTGCTCTACAAAGCTCTTGACCCGAAACAATGTGAGGGGAAAATGTCATTTAATGAAAGGTAAATATTTGAAATTTCTTTGCTTTGCTGCTGGCGATTTATGGCAACCGAAGCGATGGGACGAAAATGTAAACAAAGCATTGCTCGTTCCACACAATTTTAAAAAAGAAAAAAAAGAGAAATATAAAAGTATTTAGAAATGTTTCTGTTCTACATATATGTCGCATTTCTACATTTTTTGTAATGATAATAATGATAATGATAATAATAATAATAATAATAATAATAATAATAATAATAATAATAATAATAATAATAATAATAATAATAATAATAATTATATATAATAAATAATAATTATTAATTAATAACTAATAATTAATAAATAATAAATAAACTTAATTATTAATTGCTAATAAAAAGTTAATAATTAATAATTAAAGTTTTTATACTTATAATAAATTATAGATTATAATTATAATAAATGTAATAATTAAAAATTATGATAATAATTATTATGATGATGATAATAATAATATAATAATAATAATAATAATGATAATAATAATAATAATAATAATAATAATAATAATAATAATAATAATAATAATAATAATAGTAATAATAATAATAATTTTTTAAAAATGAATTTGTAAATTCAAAAAAATTGGGAATCCGTCCTTAAACAGCGGTTATGTAAGGTAAAAAAAAAAAAAAAAAAAGACTAAAAACTAATAATAATAGAAATAAAAATAAAAATAATAATAATTAATATCTTCATGAACTTCTTGTTCACTGATTTCATCCATTCAAAAAAAAAAAAAGTTCCTACAGTGTGTATGGATCATGAGAGTAACTCCTTACGAAAATAATAATAATAATTTAAAAAACATTTTAATTATTAAAATTTTTCGGAAATTTTCAAATAGTTTATTAGAAACTGAAAATTTTGGAAAGAACAAAAAGTTAAACATGCAATAAGACGATAATAAGGACGATAGAAATGAGGTTGAAATAAATCTTTTTTTGATTTGACAAAGGTTGATTGAATGCACTCTAAAGCATGAAGGAAAAGTTGATATTGAAAGACGAAGAAGATATAGTTTATAAAGACATTTTTCAACCATGAAAACAATTGAACCACAGTTGGAATAACTTAAGAACCGATTGTGTTCTTGGTGTTGAGATCAGAGAAAGCAGAAATAATAAGTAATATATATATATATATATATATATATATATATATATATATATATATATATATATATATATATATATATATATATATATATATATATATATATATATATATATATATATATATATATATATATATATATATATATATATATATATATATATATATATATATATATATATATATATATATATATATATATATATATATATATATATATATATATATTATATATATATATATATATATATATATATATATATATATATATATATATATATATATATATATATATATATATATATATATATATATATATATATATATATATATATATATATATATATATATATATATATATATATATATATATATATATATATATATATATATATATATATATATATATATATATATATATATATATATATATATATATATATATATATATATATATATATATATATATATAATATATATATATATATATATATATATATATATATATATATATATTATATATATATATATATATATATATATATATATATATATATATATATATATATATATATATATATTATATATATATATATATATATATATATATATATATATATATATATATATATATATATATATATATATATATATATATATATATATATATTATATATATATATATATATATATATATATATATATA
>SEYY01022288.1:0-42500 GCA_009176605.1 Armadillidium nasatum | reverse complement strand
ATATATATATATATATATATATATATATATATATATATATATATATATATATATATATATATATATATATATATATATATATATATATATATATATATATATATATATATATATATAATATGCTTAAAAAATAAATAAATTTTTGAGAGATGGGAAAAATGGAAGTGAATAAATATTTAATATTTGGAAGGTCGTCATTTTTCATAAAAACGGAGCAAGATTTTCATCTAATCTAAGAAGCGATTCTACGACCTCATTTTTTGCCAGAACCATTTGAGGAAAAGACATTTGGTATAAGAGTCACGTTTGGCCCTCCTTGGTCATCGCAGTCTTGCTGACGTGGTATCAATTTGTCGCGGAGGCATTTTTGGCCCCTTGAGTATTAGCGGTTCTTCTGTGGTACCGGCGTCTGTCGTGCGTCTCATGATTTATGGAGGAAGATCTTCTGCTAGGAGGGAACTTACACTTGTTTCGTACTTTTTTAGCGGGGAGGGGGGGGGAGCTCTCTCTCTGTATTTTACTGTTTTAATATTGATAGCAATTGTATTATTTATGACTGTGCCATTCGCAGATACTTATGATGTGGTAACTATGTGATCGCTTTGCGTATATGATTGCTTAGTCATAAATGTATTTGTATGCAATTCCAATATATATATATATATATATATATATATATATATATATATATATATATATATATATATATATATATATATATATATATATATATATATATATATATATATATATATATATATATATATATATATATATATATATATATATATATATATATATATATATATATATATATATATATATATATATATATATATATATATATATATATATATATATATATATATATATATATATATATATATATATATATATATATATATATATATATATATATATATATATATATATATATATATATATATATATATATATATATATATATATATATATATATATATATATATATATATATATATATATATATATATATATATATACAAATACAAACTCATACATATTCCATTTAAAAAACTCAATTTTATTTCTGATATATTCTTAACTGTAATAAGACATACTATAATACAAATAAACAAATAAAACTACTCAATATAAGGAAAGAAAAAAGCAAACAAATTATTTTTGCTTAATTGAAAATGCTTCAAAATAATTCTATATCTGAAACTAATGACTGTGAATATATAAGAAACAGAAACACACATTTCAAAAACAATTGTTTTTTAGTAAAAAATATTATAAAATACTCTTTTCCCAAACATGATTTTTTTTCCTAACTACAGTATATAAAAAGAAAAAATTGTTTTTTTGTTATGACATTATTTTCCTTATATATATATATATATATATATATATATATATATATATATATATATATATATATATATATATATATATATATATATATATATATATATATATATATATAATATATATATATATATATATATATATATATCCATAGGAGGGTGCTTGGAACTCCTACTGGGGCTACTGTGGCATTCTGCTGGGTGCTCCTAGGTTGCAGGAGCAACCAACAAAGTCAAGCAACGGTAACATGGCCACAACAACTGTTGCGAGTAAATTAGCAATATAAGACAGAGAAAAATTTTCCGCACGCCAGGACTCGAACCCACTGACAACAGCGTCGCCGTTAAACAATGTACAGAAGGCTCTACCACCGAGCTACGCCGCCTTCCCAGAAAAGAAGGCATAGTAGAACGGTTTTCAAGTTCTTCTGCTTCGAATCACTGTAGAAGTAGAGCCTTCTGTACATTGTCAGTGGGTTCGAGTCCTGGCGTGAGGAAAATTTTTCTCTGTCTTATATTGCAAATTTAATCGCAACAGTTGTTGTGACCATGTCGGCGTTGCTTCACTTTGGTTGGTTGCTCCTGCAACCCAGGAACACACAGCAGAATGCCATAGTAGCCAGTAGGGGTTCCAAGCACCCTCCTATGGATTTAGATAAGTACCGAGTTGCTACAGTGATTCGAAGCAGAAGAGCTTGAAAACCGTTCTACTATGCCTTCTTTTCTGGGAGGGCGGCGTAGGTTGGTGATAGAGCCTCCTGTATATTGTCTAACGGCGACGCTGTTGTCAGTGGGTTCGAGTCCTGGCGTGTGGAAAATTTTTCTCTGTCTTATATATATATAAATATAATATATATATATATATATATATATATATATATATAATATATATATATATATATATATATATATATAATATATATATATATATATATATATATAGTAGTATAGGTAGTGAGAACGACGGGGAGATAAGCCTAACGTGATGTTGATTTGCAATTGCAAATTTGGACCTCAGCTTCTTTCCTGAGGCCTTTTTGATCGGAATTAGACCGGAAGTTGATCTCAGGCACCTTCCTGAGGGTATTTTGGGGTGGATTTGACCCCTCCTTGGGGGGGGGTTTGACCCACCCCCTTTTTTTACCCCCCCTTTTTGATCCCTCTTTTGGATTTCGACCCCACTTTTGGGTTTTCACCAATTCACCAATTTTCATCATTTCTTCTACCTTTACGCCACGATGTCGGGGCGCAGCCCTGATTTCAGTCGGCTTTTTACCTGGACAAATGATTTTACAATTTTCATGTTCGATATATCGAACGAAATATCGAACGAAATATCGACCGATTAATCGGACTATATACCGATCGATTACTCGAAGCTGATTTGTCACATGAGTGACGTCATGTCAGAACATATATCCAAATTTTTTTCTAAGTCATACATTTTCAAACTCCAGAACAAAAATTCAATTTCTAAGAGTCCGAGAAGGATCGAACTCGGGTCTCTTTGGTCGCTCGACCAGTATTTTACCTCTGAGCTAAAGGCATTAACGCGAAGGGAAGGAAAGATTTCTCTTTTACAGTAATAACTTTCTTATCTCTGATCACATTTTCCCTTTTTAATCTTGATAAGGTTTTCGAGTACGCTTATTACATATACAACGAAAGGAAAAAAGAAAACGAAGTAATTTTCGGTAAAACTAAATAAAATAATAAATAAATAAATAAAAATAAAAAAAAAAAAATTTTAAAAAAAAAAAAAAAAATTATTATATTTATAATAAAAATATATTTATATATATATATATATATTATTATATATATATATATATATATATATATATATATATATATATATATATATTATATATATATATATATATATATATATATATATATATATATATATATATATATATATTATGGTTTCTGAGTCTTCTGTTGATGAAATTGAGGGAAAATTTGTGGACTAGGTGTATAAGAATGATGTTTTTGTGACTTGTGATAATGAATTGGTTGATTTTAGCAGTCTATGTGATTGAGAAATATTGTTTTCTGTGTCTTGTGGCGATGAATTTGATTGAATTTCATGGATTGGGTGTATGAGAATGATGTATCTGTGACCTGTATGCTTGGGAAGGGTGTTTGTGCGGACTGATTTAACGGACGTTGAGTGGCTTTTGTGGTCTATGTGACTGAGAAATGTTGCTTTCTGTGACATGTATTGAGGAAATTGAGGGAAATTTGCCTATTATGTGATCAAGAAAGTGTGTTTTGTGGCCTGCGATGGTAAAGATAAGTGAATTTTGATGCCTATGTGATAGAGAAGGGTAACTGTGTGACTTGTTTTAGTGAAATTGAGTGATTTTGATGTATGTGTGCTTGAGAAGGATGCTTGTGTGGTCTGGTTTGATGAAATTGAATGGTTTTTATGTACTTGAGTTTGTTGACTTGTGATCAGTGATGGTGAAAATTAATTGAATCTTGGGTTTTGCTTATTTGAGTTTGGCTTTTGTGACTTGTGTTGATGAAAAATAAATGTTTTTGTGCAGGTGGGTGCTTATGTGTGTGTGTTTATGTGTTTTTGTATGGCTATGGTTGAAGTAATGCGATTTGTACTGATCAAATTGAGAGGAATTGATGTCTAAGTGCTTGGGAAATGGTGATTCTGTGGCTTATATTAGTGAAACTGAGTGCTTTTGTTGTCTATGTGATTGTGAAATGATGATTCTGTGACTTGTATTAGTGAAACTGAGTGCTTTTGTTGTCTATGTGATTGGGAAATGTTGCTTCTGTGGACTGTATTAGTGAAGCTGAGTGCTTTTGCTGTCTATGTGATTGGAAATGGTGTTTCTGTGGTCTATATTAACGAAGTTGAGTGATTTTATGTAATTGAGTTTGTTGTTTTGCGAGCTGTGATGGGGAAATTAATTGAATCTTTGATTTTGTTTACTTGAGTTTGGTCTTTTTTGTGATTTGTGTTGCTTAAATAAATGTTTTTTGTGGAAGGAGTGCTTGGATATGATGCTTTTATGTGAAATGAGCTGTTGAATTATGTGGATTTTGTGTGCTATGTGTTTGAAGTTTGGGGATAATGTGAAATACCTTGCTGGATTTGTGTGTTGATGTTGAGAATTATGTATCTGAGCTTAGTGATTTGTGATTGGTACCCCTGAAATAATGTTTTGTGATATTGTACTTGTGAAAAATTTGTTTGAATTTTGTGGATTATGGTTGAGAATGCAATGTTATTGTGAATTGTAATGTCTGAGTTCTGTGTTTGTGCTGACTGATTTAACGGAATTGAGTGGCTTTGTGATCTATGCGTCTAAGAAATGTTGCTTTCTGTGACTTGTATTGATGAAATTGAGTGAATTTTGTTGTTTATGTGTTTGGGAAGGGTGATTGTGTGATTTGAGTTAATGAAATTGTGTGATTTTGAAGTCTGTGTGTTTGAGAAGGGCATTTGCGCGAATTATTTTAGGAAAGTTGAGTTCTTTTGTGTCTGAAGTGTCTGTGTGCTTGAGAAGATTGTTTGTGTGACTTATTTTAGGAAAGTTGAGTTCTTTTTGATGTCTATGTGCCTGAGAAGGTTTTTTGTGTGGAATGTAATTTAAGTGAAGTTTGAGATGCTTGTTGTGATGAAAATATGTTTTATGGAATGTATCGGAAAAAAGTTAAGTGATTTTATGGACCGTGAGCGTGAGAAAGTTGTTTTCTGAGTTTTGTGTTGATGAAATTGAGGGAAATTTGCCTATTATGTGGTCAAGAAAGTTTGTTTTGTGGCCTGCGATGGTAAAGATAGGTGAAATTTGATGCCTATGTGATTGAGAAGGGTAATTGTGTGACTTGTTTTAGTGAAATTGAGTGATTTTGATGTATGTGTGCTTGAGAAGGATGCTTGTGTGGTCTGGTTTGGTGAAATTGAATGGTTTTATGTACTTGAGTTTGTTGGCTTGTGATCAGTGATGGTGAAATTTAATTGAATCTTGGGTTTTGCTTATTTGAGTTAGGCTTTTGTGACTTGTGTTGATGAAAAATAAATGTTTTTGTGCAGGTGGGTGCTTATGTGTGTGTGTGTTTATGTGTTTTTGTGTGGATAAGGATGAAGTAATGTGATTTGTGCTGATGAAATTGAGTGGAATTGCTGTCTAAGTGCTTGGGAAATGGTGATTCTGTGGCATGTATTAGTGAAACTGAGTGCTTTTGTTGTCTATGTGATAGGGAAATGTTGCTGTGAAATTCTGAGTGCTTTTGCTGTCTATATTAATGAAGTTAAGTGATTTTATGTAATTGAGTTTGTTGTTTTGTGATCTGTGATGGGGAAATTAATTGAATCTTGGATTTTGTTTACTTGAGTTTGATCTTTTTTGTGATTTGTGTTGTTTAAATAAATGTTTTTTTTTTGGAAGGAGTGCTTGGATATGATGCTTTTATATGAAATGAGCTGTTGAATTATGTGGATTTTGTGTGCTATGTGTTTGAAGTTTGGTGATAATGTGAAATACCTTGCTGGATTTGTGTGTTGATGTTGAGAATTATGTATCTGAGCTTAGTGATTTGTGATTGGTACCCTGAAATAATGTTTTGTGATATGTACTTGTGAAAAATTTGTTTGAATTTTGTGGATTGGGTGTATGAGAATGATGTATCTGTGACCTGTATGCTAGGGATGTGTGTTTGTGCGGACTGATTTAACGGAATTGAGTGGCTTTGTGATCTATGTGGCTGAGAAATGTAGCTTTCCGTGACTTGTATTAATGAAATCGAGTGAATTTTGCTGTTTATGCGTTTGGGAAGGGTGATTGTGTGATTTGAGTTAGTGAAATTGTGTGATTTTGAAGTCTGTGTGTTTGAGAAGAGCTTTTGCGCGAATTATTTTAGGAAAGTCGAGTTCTTTTTGATGTCTGTGTGCTTGAGAAGATTGTTTGTGTGACTTATTTTAGGGAAGTTGAGTTCTTTTTGATGTCTGTATGCCTGAGAAGGTTGTTTGTGTGGAATGTATTGCCGAAGTTAAGTGAGATTTGAGTGTTGTGTTCATAAGAAAATATGTTTTGTGGAATGTATCGGAAAAAAGTTAAGTGATTTTGTGGACCGTGTGCTTGAGAAAGTTGTTTTCTGAGTCTTGTGTTGATGAAATTGAGGGAAATTTGCCTATTATGTGGTCAAGAAAGTGTGTTTTGTGGCCAGCGACGGTAAAGATAAGTGAATTTTGATGCCTATGTGATTGAGAAGGGTAATTGTGTGACTTGTTTAGTGAAATTGAGTGATTTTGATGTATATGTGCTTGAGAAGGATGCTTGTGTGGTCTGGTTTGTTGAGATTGAATGGTTTTTTTTTTGTAGTTGAGTTTGTTGGCTTGTGATCAGTGATGGTGAAAATTAATTGAATCTTTGGTTTACTTATTTGAGTTTGGCTTTTGTGACTTGTGTTGATGAAAAATAAATGTTTTTGTATAGGTGGGTGCTTATGTGTGTGTGTGTGTTTATATGTTTTGTGTGGATAAGGATGACGTAATGTGATTTGTGCTGATGAAATTGAGTGGAATTGCTGTCTAAGTGCATGGGAAATGGTGATTCTGTGGCTTGTATTAGTGAAACTGAGTGCTTTTATGATCTGTGATGGTGGAAATTAATTGAATCTTGGATTTTGTTTACTTGAGTTTGGTCTTTTTTTTTGTGATTTGAGTTGCTTAAATAAATGTTTTTTAGGAAGGAGTGCTCTGATATGATGCTTTTATGTGAAATGAGCTGATGAATTATCTGGATTCTGTGTACTATGTGTTTGAAGTAAGGTGATAATGTGAAATACCTTGCAGGATTTGTGTGTTGATGTTGAGAATTATGTATCTGAGCTTATTGATTTGTGACTGATACCCCTGAAATAATGTTTTGTGATATTGTACTTGTGAAAAATTTGTTTGAATTTTGTAGATCGGGTGTATGAGAATGATGTATCTGTGACCTGTATGCTTGGGATGTGTGTTTGTCCGGTCTGATTTAACGGAATTGAGTGGCTTTTGTAATCTATGTGGACTGAGAAATGTTGCTTTCTGTGACTTGTATTGATGAAATTGAGTGAATTTTGTTGTTTATGTGTTAGGGAAGGGTGATTGTGTGATTTGAGTTAGTGAAATTGTGTGATTTTGAAGTCTGTGTGTTTGAGAAGAGCATTTGAGCGAATTATTTTAGGAAAATCGAGTTCTTTTGATGTCTGTGTGCTGGAGAAGATTGTTTGTACGACTTATTTTCGGGAAGTTGAGTTCTTTTTGATGTCTGTATGCCTGAGAAGGTTGCTGTGTGGAATGTGTTGCTGAAGTTAAGTGAGATTTAAGTGCTGTGTGCATGAGAAAATATGTTTTGTGGAATGTATCGGAAAAAGTTAAGTGATTTTATGGACCGTGTGCTTGAGAATGTTGTTTTCTGTGGAATGTATTGCTGAAGTTAAGTGAGATTTGCGTATTATGTGGACAAGAAAGTGTGTTTTGTGGACTGCGATGGTAAAGATAAGTGAATTTTGAGGCCTATGTGATTGAGAAGGATAATTGTGTGACTTGTTTTAGTGAAATTGAGTGATTTTGATATATGTGTGCTTGAGAAGATTGCTTGTGTGGTCTGGTATAGTGAATTTGAATGGTTTTTATGTACTTGAGTTTGTTTGTTATGCTATGTCTGTGCATAGTTATGCTTATGTGTCAGCATTTGTTGATCTGAAATTGCTGCTTATATTATTTGTGATGATGAGTCTGAGTGAGTTGTTGATTAATCTGTTTCCAGTAAGGATAGGTTGGATTCACAGAGGGAAACAGCTATGAATCAAAGAGTACCCAAGGCGATTGTATGCGTGGGCGGAAAATCTTGAGATGATACGCATGCGCCTGATGGGTAACCCATGGACCTATGTGAGGGGTCAGGTCGAGGGATCAGCACACTCGATGGGTGGGGTAGGGGTGAGGAGGTGACGAGAGTGTCCCCTTGACCTGACCCCTCACATAGGTCCATGAGTTACCCATCAGGCGCATGCGTATCATCTCGAGATTTTCCGCCCACGCATACAATCGCCTTGGGTACTCTTTGATTCATAGCTGTTTCCACTCTGTGAATCCAACCTATCCTTACTGGAAACAGATTAATCAACAACTCACTCAGACTCATCATCACAAATAATATAAGCAGCAATTTCAGATCAACAAATGCTGACACATAAGCATAACTATGCACAGACATAGCATAACAAACAAACTCAAGTACATAAAAACCATTCAAATTCACTATACCAGACCACACAAGCAATCTTCTCAAGCACACATATATCAAAATCACTCAATTTCACTAAAACAAGTCACACAAATATCCTTGTCAATCACATAGGCCTCAAAATTCACTTATCTTTACCATCGCAGTCCACAAAACACACTTTCTTGTCCACATAATACGCAAATCACACTTAACTTCAGCAATACATTCCACAGAAAACAACATTCTCAAGCACACGGTCCATGAAATCACTTAACTTTTTCCGATACATTCCACAAAACATATTTTCTCATGCACACAGCACTTAAATCTCACTTAACTTCAGCAACACATTCCACACAGCAACCTTCTCAGGCATACAGACATCAAAAAGAACTCAACTTCCCGAAAATAAGTCGTACAAACAATCTTCTCCAGCACACAGACATCTAAAAGAACTCGATTTTCCTAAAATAATTCGCTCAAATGCTCTTCTCAAACACACAGATTTCAAAATCACACAATTTCACTAACTCAAATCACACAATCACCCTTCCCTAACACATAAACAACAAAATTCACTCAATTTCATCAATACAAGTCACAGAAAGCAACATTTCTCAGTCACATAGATCACAAAAGCCACTCAATTCCGTTAAATCAGACCGAACAAACACACATCCCAAGCATACAGGTCACAGATACATCATTCTCATACACCCGATCCACAAAATTCAAACAAATTTTTCACAAGTACAATATCACAAAACATTATTTCAGGGGTATCAAGTCACAAATCAATAAGCTCAGATACATAATTCTCAACATCAACACACAAATCCTGCAAGGTATTTCACATTATCACCTTACTTCAAACACATAGTACACAGAATCCAGATAATTCATCAGCTCATTTCACATAAAAGCATCATATCAGAGCACTCCTTCCTAAAAAACATTTATTTAAGCAACTCAAATCACAAAAAAAAAGACCAAACTCAAGTAAACAAATC
Organism: Armadillidium nasatum; assembly: GCA_009176605.1. NCBI lineage: Eukaryota > Metazoa > Arthropoda > Malacostraca > Isopoda > Armadillidiidae > Armadillidium > Armadillidium nasatum. The sequence goes on along the minus strand of SEYY01022288.1, from coordinate 32,903 downwards.
CAAGATTCAATTAATTTCCACATCACAGATCATAAAAGCACTCAGTTTCACTAATACAAGCCACAGAATCACCATTTCCCATGCACTTAGACAGCAATTCCAATCAATTTCATCAGCACAAATCACATTACGTCATCCTTATCCACACAAAACATATAAACACACACACACACATAAGCACCCACCTATACAAAAACATTTATTTTTCATCAACACAAGTCACAAAAGCCAAACTCAAATAAGTAAACCCAAGATTCAATTAATTTTCACCATCACTGATCACAAGCCAACAAACTCAACTACAAAAAAAAAACCATTCAATCTCAACAAACCAGACCACACAAGCATCCTTCTCAAGCACATATACATCAAAATCACTCAATTTCACTAAAACAAGTCACACAATTACCCTTCTCAATCACATAGGCATCAAAATTCACTTATCTTTACCGTCGCTGGCCACAAAACACACTTTCTTGACCACATAATAGGCAAATTTCCCTCAATTTCATCAACACAAGACTCAGAAAACAACTTTCTCACGCACACGGTCCACAAAATCACTTAACTTTTTTCCGATACATTCCACAAAACATATTTTCTTATGAACACAACACTCAAATCTCACTTAACTTCAGCAATACATTCCACACAAACAACCTTCTCAGGCACACAGACATCAAAAAGAACTCAACTTCCCTAAAATAAGTCACACAAACAATCTTCTCAAGCACACAGACATCAAAAAGAACTCGACTTTCCTAAAATAATTCGCGCAAATGCTCTTCTCAAACACACAGACTTCAAAATCACACAATTTCACTAACTCAAATCACACAATCACCCTTCCCAAACGCATAAACAGCAAAATTCACTCGATTTCATCAATACAAGTCACGGAAAGCTACATTTCTCAGCCACATAGATCACAAAAGCCACTCAATTCCGTTAAATCAGTCCGCACAAACACACATCCCAAGCATACAGGTCACAGATACATCATTCTCATACACCCAATCCATAAAATTCAAACAAATTTTTCACAAGTACATATCACAAAACATTATTTCAGGGTACCAATCACAAATCACTAAGCTCAGATACATAATTCTCAACATCAACACACAAATCCAGCAAGGTATTTCACATTATCACCAAACTTCAAACACATAGCACACAAAATCCACATAATTCAACAGCTCATTTCACATAAAAGCATCATATCCAAGCACTCCTTCTACAAAAAAAAAAAAAACATTTATTTAAACAACACAAATCACAAAAAAGATCAAACTCAAGTAAACAAATTCCACGATTCATTTAATTTCCCCATCACAGATCACAAAACAACAAACTCAATTACATAAAATCACTCAACTTCATTAATATAGACAGCAAAAGCACTCAGATTCCCTAATACATTTCACGGAAGCAACATTTCCCTATCACATAGACAACAAAAGCACTCAGTTTCACTAATACATGCCACAGAATCACCATTTCCCCAAGCACTTAGACAGCAATTCCACTCAATTTCATCAGAACAAATCACATTACTTCATCCTTATCCACACAAAAACACATAAACACACACTCACATAAGCACCCACCTGCACAAAAACATTTATTTTTCATCAACACAAGTCACAAAAGCCTAACTCAAATAAGCAAAACCCAAGATTCAATTAAATTTCACCATCACTGATCACAAGCCAACAAACTCAAGTACATAAAACCATTCAATTTCACCAAATCATACCACACAAGCATCCTTCTCAAGCACACATACATCAAAATCACTCAATTTCACTAAAACAAGTCACACAATTACCCTTCTCAATCACATAGGCATCAAAATTCACCTATCTTTACCATCGCAGGCCACAAAACAAACTTTCTTGACCACATAATAGGCAAATTTCCCTCAATTTCATCAACACAAAACTCAGAAAACAACTTTCTCACGCTCACACGGTCCATAAAATCACTTAACTTTTTTCCGATACATTCCATAAAACATATTTTCTCATGCACACAGCACTCAAATCTCACTTAACTCCAGCAATACATTCCACACAAAAAAAAAACCTTCTCAGGCACATAGACATCAAAAAGAACTCAACTTTCCTAAAATAAGTCACACAAACAATCTTCTCAAGCACACAGACATCAAAAGAACTCAACTTTCCTAAAATAATTCGCGCAAATGCTCTTCTCAAACACACAGACTTCAAATCACACAATTTCATTAACTCAAATCACACAATCACCCTTCCCAAACACATAAACAACAAAATTCACTCAATTTCATCAATACAAGTCACAGAAAGCAACATTTCTCAGTCACATAGATCACAAAAGCCACTCAATTCCGTTAAATCAGTCCAGCACAAACACACATCCCAAGCATACAGGTCACAGATACATCATTCTCATACACCCAATCCACAAAATTCAAACAAATTTTTCACAAGTACATATCACAAAACATTATTTCAGGGTACCAATCACAAATCACTAAGCTCAGATACATAATTCTCAACATCAACACACAAATCCAGCAAGGTATTTCACATTATCACCAAACGTCAAACACATAGCACACAAAATCCACATAATTCAACAGCTCATTTCACATAAAAGCATCATATCCAAGCACTCCTTCCACAAAAAAACATTTATTTAAGCAACACAAATCACAAAAAAGACCAAACTCAAGTAAACAAAATCAAAGATTCAATTAATTTCCCCATCACAGATCACAAAACAACAAACTCAATTACATAAAATCACTCAACTTCATTAATATAGACCACAGAAACACCATTTCCAATCACATAGACAGCAAAAAGCATTCAGCTTCACTAATACAGTCCACAGAAGCAACATTTCCTAATCACGTAGACAATAAAAGCACTCAGTTTCACTAATATAAGTCACAGAATCATCATTTCACAATCACATAGACAACAAAAGCACTCAGTTTCACTAATATAAGCCACAGAATCACCATTTCCCAAGCACTTAGACATCAATTCCTCTCAATTTGATCAGTACAAATCGCTTTACTTCAACCATAGCCATACAAAAACACATAAACACACACACATAAGCACCCACCTGCACAAAAACATTTATTTTTCATCAACACAAGTCACAAAAGCCAAACTCAAATAAGTAAAACCCCAAGATTCAATTAATTTTCAGCATCACTGATCACAAGTCAACAAACTCAAGTACATAAAAACTTTCAATTTCATCAAACCAGACCACACAAGCATCCTTCTCAAGCACACATACATCAAAATCACTCAATTTCACTAAAACAAGTCACACAATTACCCTTCTCAATCACATAGGCTTCAAATTCACTTATCTTTACCGTCGCAGGCCACAAAACACACTTTCTTGATCACATAATAGGCAAATTTCCCTCAATTTCCTCAATACATGTCACAGAAAGCAACATTTCTCAGTCACATAGACCACAAAAGCCACTCAACGCCGTTAAATCAGTCCGCACAAACACCCTTCCCAAGCATACAGGTCACAGATACATCATTCTCATACACCCAATCCATAAAATTCAATCAATTTCATCGCCACAAGACACAGAAAACAATATTTCTCAATCACATAGACTGCAGAAATCAACCAATTCATTATCACAAGTCACAAAAACATCATTCTTATACACCTAGTCCACAAATTTTCCCTCAATTTCATCAACAGAAGACTCAGAAACCATAATATATATATATATATATATATATATATATATATATATATATATATATATATATATATATATATATATATATATATATATATATATATATATATATATATATATATATATATATATATATATATATATATATTTATTTTTTATTTTTTATATATTTTTTTTAAGCTTTTTTTTTTTTTAGTTTCACCAAAATTACTTCGTTTTCTTTTTATTTTAGTATTTTTATTTATTTATTTATTATTTTATTTAGTTTTACCGAAAATTACTTCGTTTTCTTTTTTCCTTTCGTTGTATATGTAATAAGCATACTCGAAAACCTTATCAAGATTAAAAAGGGAAAATGTGATCAGAGATAAGAAAGTTATTATTGTAAAAGAGAAATCTTTCCTTCCCTTCGCGTTAATGCCTTTAGCTCAGAGGTAAAATACTGGTCGAGCGACCAAAGAGACCCGAGTTCGATCCTTCCTCGGACTCTTAGAAATTGAAATTTTGTTCTGGAGTTTGAAAATGTATGACTTAGAAAAAATTTGGATATATGTTCTGACATGACGTCACTCATGTGACAAATCAGCTTCGATTAATCGATCGGTATATAGTCCGATTAATCGGTCGATATTTCGTTCGATATTTCGTTCGATATATCGAACATGAAAATTGTAAAATCGTTTGTCCAGGTAAAAAGCCGACTGAAATCCGGGCTGCGCCCCGACATCGTGGCATAAAGGTAGAAGAAATGATGAAAATTGGTGAATTGGTGAAAACCCAAAAGTGGGGTCGAAACCCAAAAGAGGGATCAAAAAGGGGGGTAAAAAAGGGGGGGGGTTCAAAAAGGGGTGGGTCAAACCCCCCCCCAAGGAGGGGTCAAATCCACCCCAAAATACCCTCAGGAAGGTGCCTGAGATCAACTTCCGGTCTAATTCCGGTCAAAAAGGCCTCAGGAAAGAAGCTGAGGTCAAATTTGCAATTGCAAATCAACATCACGTTAGGCTTATCTCCCCGTCGTTCTCACTACCTATACTACTTATATATATATATATATATATATATATATATATATATATATATATATATATATATATATATATATATATTGGAAAAATTGTGCTTTTCAAGAAGAAGTCTGTACAGTTTTATTCTAGCATGAGCTGTAGTAAATGAGGCAATTGCAAGATTTGAAGCTTTCAATGAATTATCCGCATATGCTGTGACAATATGCTTGCTTCGGGCGACTTTGACATTTCGAACTTTCAACTCTGTTCTTTTAAACAGTTTCAACACCTCGGCATCGCAGTGGCATATATCTTCAATGTTGTGGGCCTTTTCAGACATTTTGCGACAAAGGAATTGAGACAGTTTCGCAATGTAGGGGAGGCAGAGTTGTTCTTGATCTTATACATGTCGAGTTTAATTCTCTCCTTTTCTTTAAAAGCCGGAATGAAAATATCAAACTCATCGTCAATATCAGTAATGCCTTCAGGATTCCATTTAAGAACGTCTACGCATATTCAATAAACAAACTAATCAGAGCCTTGAAAACCCAGACCTCAAAGATTTGAAGGATCTTGTACCCTTTTTCCATTGCTAGTTTCAGTTCAGGTGTTGTGTAAATACCGAAAATTTTCCTTTGTCTCTCTGTGTGAGTGCATGTATACTGTCCACAATGATCTCTTAATGCGAACACGATTCTGCTATCATACCTTTTTGGTAAACCAGGAATGCACAAATCCTGTGGAGGAAGGATACGAACCTAGGATACTCCGAAATATTTGATGTTCATTTCCTGTATGTATTCGTTTATACTTGGGATCTGCTCCCCAGCCAGTTTCTTTGGAATATCATCTGGAATTCTCACCAGCAAAACTTTTGTTATCATTATCGTTGTACTGGTTAAGCATCAATTGAATAAAGTATTATTATTATTATTATTATTATTATTATTATTATTATTATTATTATTATTATTATTATTATTATTATTATTATTATTATTATTATTATTATTATTTGTAGTAGTAGTGGTTGTAGTAGTAAGCTAATTTCAAAGATAAAGAATTAAAATGAATTTCTTATTCATTAGTGACTATAATTTTGAGTATTTAAGTAATCTGCTGACTCTCTTACTGGCGTTCTATTATCTTGCTTAAAATTGCTATTTTTATAGGGTTTTATCTTTACAAACGTGTGCACATAAGAAAGGTAATTTATCTGCATATTCAATGATATTTGTGTGATATCGCTCTCATAATGATTCGTATGCAAAGAAATATTAAATGAGAGTTAATCAATTAGTAAACTATTTGACTCTAATTGTGTATGCCTAGAAACACACACACACACACACACACACACACACATATACATATATATATATATATATATATATATATATATATATATATATATATATATATATATATATATATATATATATATATATATATATATATATATATATATATATATATATATATATAAGTAGTAGGACGGTGCTTTCGTTGCTAAAATGTTGCATTTTTTTAAATAGATACAGCTAACAACGTAGACCCAATCTCTGCCATCTCAAAGTATTTGAAACTGAACGAGTGGATGATGTCATAATCTTTATTTCTATGTGAATAGAGATTTGACATAAAAGCTGAATGCACCAAATATTCTGCACATGATGTAGATATATTAAGGAAAAGTTCCTTTTGGCAAATTCAGAAAATGTTCATGAAAATGTTTAAGATTGATTGTTTGACTGAATGTTGCACTATAGTTTCTTTGTGTTTCAGAAATTTTAAAAACCCATTTCATGAAACCTAAAACCATAGCACATATACTCGTAGGAAGAGAAAGCCATAAAAGCTGTTATTCATGGAGAAGTATTCATGTCAATCTATTGATCATGCCTGAAATGGCAATTAGCTGAGGAATATGTGTGCGTTTCCTGATGGGTATGCTGATGTTCCCTCCACAGGATACATTCCTATTAATGGGGATGCGTTCATTAATATTAAAAGCTATAGAAATTGATGATAACCTGAAGCAAAAGAATGAACAACTATGGCGTGAAATGGACGCTATAGGACCAGTTGAAAAGAAAGGATCATCTAAATTTTTCACGGGTGTATTTGTCACTGGCATCAGAGATGCGAGACTAGCAAAACTGAACATCGTGGAGTTTCCAGTCTCGATCGGTATAAAATGATTATGCAGCATGAATTCGCATACGCAGCTACAGGATTTGAAGTTGTTAGAGTTTGGGAATGTGAATTGTTAAAGATGAAAGAAGAATGTACAGTGAGGATCCAGCAGACGGGTGAAGAAGAATTTTAAAGATATATGATAACAGGATAGGTAACGACGTGGTAAATCACCGATTCATTATCGGGGATGTTCCATATTGTGGACGAACGGAGCCATTCGTTTATTATTATTCCCCAACGAAAGGAGTCAGTAAAATCTATTATTTAGATTTTACCTCCTTATACCCTTGGAAATTATCGTGCATTAACACGAAGACTTCCTTATATAAGTAGCGGGTTGGTCCACAAGAATCTCTTCGAAGTATCTTTGGGCAGTTCAGCTTCTTCTGTGACGTCAATTATTCAGCCCAGTAATGAATATAAAATCTTTTCCATTCTTACGAAATGATCGCCCAGTCCATGTAGGAGACTCCGTCGTAGCAGACTCATTTTTCAAGGCAGCTCTGCTCGAGCGACTTTCCGGATCTGCGGTAGATCACCTCTTCCACTATTATCATTTAGACAAGGTCTCATCTGAGACCAGAACGGCTAGTAATTGTTTCAATATCTAATTCACTGCTCTAATTTTATTGTCTACTCACTATCATCCATTCTGCTTTCTTCCTGGAGCTGCTGGTACAGTTGCATACAGGTAAGGAATTGATTGCACAAAGATTTCGATATAATGGAATTGCTTTGCTGTGCCGTCTAGCCACAACATTTTGGATAAGCCCTGTGTGAAGAAAGAAAACAACTTTATCTGATTCGGTTTACTTCAAGTCCCTGAGAAAAAGGATGGAAATAGTTATCCGGGCAATGGAGTAAATATAAGTTGTTAAGGACAAATTTTCTTTAATCATCACCTATTCTTTGTTGGAATCCAAATTTCCTTAGTTCATTTTTTTCCTTTCATCTTGCATAGCTCTTCATTCCAACCCTTGTAAATGGTTAGAAGTCAACTGCAATACTCTTAAAATTATTTCATTTTAACGGCAATAAATTGACCTTTAAAATAGCATTCTTTTATGGAATATAGTACAACATAATATATTTAATGCAATTCAAACTAAACTACGGAAGTGGGATCAGTTGTCTTGCGCATATATATATATATATATATATATATATATATATATATATATATATATATATATATATATATATATATATATATATATATATATATATATATATATATATATATATATATATATATATATATATATATATATATATATATATATATATATATATATATATATATATATATATATATATATATATATATATATATATATATATATATATATATATATATATATATATATATATATATATATATATATATATATATATATATATATAATTTTAACTGAATAATTCCTTATTGTTTTGAATGCAAGTAAAGTCGATTTTTCCCTAAAATTTTACGCAAATTAGCTCTTATGAATTCTTTATAAGATCAATTATGCCTTCCTGAATGTTCCCCTCCAGAGTTCAACTTGCATAAGTAATGCATCGCCTCGCCGTGAATATTTTCAATCGTGTTTGGGCGACGGTTACAAAATTTCTCGATGGAAATAACTTTAATAGAAATAGGAAGAAAAGGTATTTTTGAAAATAGAAGTAACATATTATATGTACGATTTAACTTTTTTTCCAAAAAGGATGTAGAAAAAAACAGGTTATATAGATAATCTTAAAATTAGTAATAAACAGTAACAATAAAAACAGTAATAACAACAACGGTAACAACAAAATATTTCAAGGACTACGAAGACAACAACAACAACAACAACAACAACAACAACAACAACAACAACAACAACAACAACAACAACAACAACAACAACAACAGCAATAATAATAATAATAATAATAATAATAATAATAATAATAATAATAATAATAATAATAATAATAATAATAATAATAATAAAAATAATAATAATAATAATGATGATGATAATAATAATAAAAATAATAATTTCAATTTTATAATTTCTATATTTTATTCCGAAAACTGCATTTACAATTTTACAATATTACAGTAGGTCCTATTCTACTAAATACAATATTAGTAATTTGTTAGCTGTTCATTTCGGTGAAAAATGACTTCTAAGGGGATACACATTGGTTTTCATTTGAGCCCCAGAATTTAGTCAATAAATAGTTCTTCAATTTATTTTAATAACCATTAAAATGCAAGAATGATTACAGTAGTAGTAGTAATAATAATAAAAATAATAATAATAATAATAATAATAATAATAATAATAATAATAATAATAATAATAATAATAATAATAATAATAAAAATAATGAAGACAAATATTCTGCAAAACAATATAAATAAATTTACAATTAAAATAAATAAAGAAAACGTTGAAAACCTTAACGATATAAGTTACCAACCCACGCTCTAACAAACCAACAATAAAATAAATTGGAATCGAATTTATTTGAACAATAATTACGAAATGTATTAAAGACGATTGGCATTGAATCTTCTATATAGGAGAGAAGGAGAGAACATACTTGATTGTAAGACAAGATGATAGACAGGAACCTCTTCTTTGTATTTTGAAGATCTGCTCAATCTAAATTACTATATCTAAAGCAGTCTGTTAAAATTAATGAAAATTTATATATAGGAAAGGCAAAGTAAATTATAATCATTTGTTGATTTTACAATTCTTAGAAACCTATATGAAAGGAATTGGAAAAACATTCCTTACACATGCTTACACATATATATATATATATATATATATATATATATATATATATATATATATATATATATATATATATATATATATATATATATATATATATATATATATATATATATATATATATATATATATATATATATATATATATATATATATATATATATATATATATATATATATATATATATATATATATATATATATATATATATATATATATATATATATATATATATATATATATATATATATATATATATATATATATATATATATATATATACGAGGGAGAGTTACAAAATTCTCCGGAAAATTTTATAATTTCAATATGTGCAGTTTATTACAGACTAAAACATGTTCAACTTCTCTTTGAACAATTTCGACAACTTTCATCGATTTACCTTTTTGTGAGCGTTAACCTAAGTTGTGCTTTATTATTGTTGTCTTTTCAATGCCTGTAAAATGGCGAGCTTTGAAATTAGAGCAAACATGAAATTTCTAACCAAACTTGATTGAAAGCCTTTTGTGATTATTATAGCTTTACAACAGGTTTATGGGGACTTTCTACCATGTAAAGCCATGGTTTATGATTGAATTGAATGCTTTAATTAAGACAGAGAACATCTCGAAGATGACCTACGGAAACTGAGACCCTACACTGCAAAAAAAAATCAAGAAATCATCAAGCTTGTGCAGAATCTAATTAAAGAAGATCGCTGAATTACTATTGAAGAAGTTGCTAGTCAAGTTGGAATATCGCATCTCGTATGGTTCATCATTTGATATTCTTATTGAGGATCTTGGTTTGAGCAAGCTTGGTGGTCGCTAGGTCCAAAAAGCATTGCTCGAATACGAACGTAATCAAAGGGATGACCTTTAGAAATTTTAACTAAATTTGAAATAAATAAAGAAAGTTTTTTCGAGCTCTGTCACTGGGGATGAAACTTAGATCCACCAGTTTGACCCATGGAACAAAATTCAATCAAAAGAATGGCATCCGAAAGAAACCGCTAGACTTGTGAATTCAAGGCAGAGAGGACTGTTACAAAGGACATGGCAACAATTTATTGAGATTCAAAGATAATTATCCTAATAGATTTTTTTAGAAGGACAAAAAACTCTTACTCTCAGCTATTATGAATGTACTTTACGAAAGCTGAACACAGTACTGGCCAAAAAACGTCGAGGAAAGCTGCTCATCCGGATTTTATTTAACCATGAAAATGCCCCAGAAAATTTTGGAATGTCCGTCAGAGCTCTTCTGCAGAAGCGAATTTTGATGGGAAACTCTTTCACACCCTCCTTAAAGCCCAGATTCAGCTTCATTATCATTTTTTCCTGTTCCCAAAATTAAAAAAAAACATCTGAAAGTTTCTCGATTCCAGTCTTTAGACGAAAAAAAAGAGCAGGTGACTTCCTGGTATCAAAGATGTCCCAGAAGTAACAAGTAAGAATCTACTGATGGAAATATAGATTGTATAAATGTTTGGACTTTAATGGAGCTTATGTGAAAAAATAACTTTATATAACTTTGATATTTTGATAAATAAATTTTTATTATGTTTGTCTGAGAACTTTTTGACTCTGATATATCCTATATATATATATATATATATATATATATATATATATATATATATATATATATATATATATATATATATATATATATATATATATATATATATATATATATATATATATATATATATATTTCACCTCTGGTGGGCAAGGCCAGAGGCGTACTAAAATTTCTACCAGAGTTAGGGAAAAAAAAACGGAAATCTGGTCAAGTTAAAGGCTGACATGTTCCAATACACGGCATTTTAAGGTGTGTAAGTCAAATGACGTTGGAAAGATAGATAAAGGGAGTGTGTTCTAGACTTTACCAGTAGAGTACATGTAAGATTGAACATAGCGGTTAAGTCTTGGGTCAGAGAGTTGGACAGAGAATGGATGAGGCTGTGTAGAAGGGTGTCTCACGACCCCTTCTCAATGGAGGAGGCATGAGAAGAGAGAGTTCAGAAGAATAGTGTCTATTGTAATAGCAATGGTATAGAGACAGGAGAGAATTAGTGAGAGTTAATAAGACGAAAAGCCCTGGACTCCACCTTTTCAAGGAGAGCTGTGTGAGTGGAAGCACCCCAGATATGTGAGGCGTACTCCATACAAGGATGAACAACACCCCTATAATTAGCAAGAAACTAGGGTGGAGTGAAGAAATTCTGAAGGTGCCTCAGAACACATTGACCCTTAAAGTATCATTTAGAAAGAGAAGTAATGTGATCTTCCCAAGAAAGATCACAAGAAAAAGAAACACCAAGAAGATTAAGGATAGATGAAGGTTTATGTTGTTTGTTTTCGAAGATGTTATAGTTGTGCGGAAAGTTGTGTCGATAGATATATATATATATATATATATATATATATATATATATATATATATATATATATATATATATATATATATATATATATATATATATATATATATATATATATATATATATAAGAAATCTAATTTAACGATATCTGTGAATGGGCCAACAAAGTCATCGAAACAAAACAAGAATTGTTCTCAAAATGGAAATTCCAAGATATATTTTCGGCAGGTGTAGAATCTAAGTGGCTTAATAGCTTGAATATTGAACCCATTTATAAAAGTAATAGAAGAAACGGAAAGGAAATAATAAAATTATTCTTATTAATAATAATAATAATAATAATAATAATAATAATAATAATAATAATAATAATAATAATAATAATAATAATAATAATAATAATAATAATAAGAAGAAGAAGAAGAAGAAGAAGAAGAAGAAGAAGATTTTCTATTGTAACTGCAATTGTTATTTCTGTTGTTATTGTCATTGTTATTATTATCATTATTGTTATTATTATTATTATTATTATTATTATCATTATTATTATTATTATTATTATTATTATTATTATTATTATTATTATATTATTAATATTATTACTATTATTGCAATCATCATTCAGAAGTTAATATCAATGGGTTCTGATTTACGTATCAAAGATATTGCTATAACTACATTGCATAATACTGAGTTCATTTTTTATTCTTGACTTGCTTCCTAATTAAGTTAATAAATTGACGTAGTTTATACTATACTAATCACTTAACAGAAACCTTTTGATACGCGGTCATCTAAATAAAATTTAGACCTAAAAAATTACCCTCAAAATTTTATTCTTTTTATTCTTTTGAAAAAATGCATTTTTAAGAATGAAACTCACTGTTGACTTATAATAATTGAAAACAAAAATTATTTTATTGCTGAAAAACAGAATCACTTTTCAAAGTTCTCAATAGATTAAAAGATTGCCAGCTAACTCACGAAACTCAAATAAGAAAGTATATATATATATATATATATATATATTATATATATATATATATTATATATATATATATATATATATATATATATATATATATATATATATATATATATATATATATATATATATATATATATATATATATATATATATATATATATATATATATATATATATATATATATATATATATATATATATATATATATATATATATATATATATATATATATATATATATATATATATATATATATATATATATATATATATATAATCATTTCTTCCGAAGAAATTAACGAAGTAAATATAAATTGCTTGACAGAAGATTTAGGAATAGAATCATGTAAAGAAAAGTTAGATTGAAGATCCTGAAAGAGAAGTTCTATTTTAGCAGAAAGTAAGACAATATACATTCTTTTAGCTAAGATCATTACACAGGTTTTGCAAATTGTTAGTTAACATTTAGTGAAAATTTTGTCTTTATATTTTTTTTTGCATAGATTTTTTTGGAAACTCATGAAACAACACTGGAATTTTTTATTTTTTTTCCTTTTTAAAGTTTATTGAATGATTTTAATATTGGTTACATTATCATTAATTACTTCAGGCATGCAGATTGGATCTTATCTAGGCCTAGTTCATTCCAGTTACACATATACATACTCGTATTTAAGAAATTTTTAGACTTTCTTGATGGTCCACTTTTCCCAATTCTATGTTTTAGAATTTCTTTCGTCTTAAGGTCATTTCGGGGAATTTTTCGTCATTTTTTAGACTTCCTTAATGGTCCACTTTTCCCAATTCTATGTTTTTGAATTTCTTGCATCTTAAGTTCATTTCGGGGAATTTTCGTCACTTACTATCCTAATTAAGTTTTATTCTCTTCTTGAAACATTTTCTCTTTAATTAAATCGTTTTATGTCTTTATTCTTGATTCTCCTTTATAGTAGGTCTTCCTTGACTAATCTATTATGTCTTTTTTTTTAGAACTTCTCATACCTTTCAATATTATTTGCTGATACCTTGACAATTTATGTTTGTTCTGTTTTTTAAAGCTTGACAAGGCATCTCGAACTGAAAGTCTCCTTTCTTTTTGCATTACCTTTCTGCTTTCTGTTTTTCAACATTAATATTTATCTTCTTAATGTCTCGAACTTTCCCAATATATTTCCAAGCCAGAAGTTTGGAATCCTTTTTCCTTTAATTTATTTGGATCTTTAATGTTTAAGGTGATATTATATCAACTTCATCAGTATCCTTTGTAGTATAATACTATCTGTTTGATTTTTTAAAGTTGTAATTTTGTAAAATAAATCTAGATAATCCTCAGTTCGATATTTCTACTTATTTGTTGAATTTATAGATAATTGACAATTTGACAATTCTACCTTTGTTACTCATTTCTATCAATATATTCTTTCTTAATGGTTCGTAATATTCCTCCTCATTTGCACTTACAATCTCTATAATTGACTTTTACTTTTGCAGTACAATCTGCTCCACTAAATGTTTATTCTCTTTTGTAGTCTTGTTGTTTGAACCTTAATTTTCAGGTCATTCCGGCTCTCAAACGTTTGCTGTTGTGTTCTAGTTTCATTATGTAAAACCATAGTTTTATTCCCAGTGCATTTTAAAATAATTTTTTAAAATTATTTATTAATCCTTGTGGCTCTTTTCATTAATATAATGAATGACATTCAATGTTTTAATCATTTACTTCAGTCGTCTATTTTTTATTAAAGAATAAATATGCTTAAATTCACGAAGTTACAAACTACAATATGAATAAACAACAGCAATGTATTAAATATTTTAAAGCATTAGACAACATAATAGAACATATTAAATATTTTAAACTTGTATACTAGTTATTTTGAATTTTGATATATTTATAACACAAGAGTTAAAATTTCATAATACGACTTCCGTGAAAAGCTTACGGAATTCTAGTATTTCATTTTCAAAATATTTATAAATAAAAAAGTCAATGAAAGTATATTGAAGAAAGTGAAGAAAATTCAAAATAAAAATTTTAAATATAATATTACAATAATATTATATATTAGTAGTACCGGTTCTTTTTCTAATCTTTCATGGTATTGCTTTTTTCCCTATTTAACTTCAAGCTTTTTGTTTTAGTATTCTGATTATGGGCAAGAAGCGTTTGACATTTGAGACCAGAGGACTAACATTCTCAGCTTATTAAATACATTAATTTGTTACTGTCCAATCTTAAATATTTTCGAAAATCATTTAAATCTATCAGTCAGCGATATGAACCGTCATTACCAACGCTGTCTCTGTATTCTTTTAACAATGTTAAATGAAAAAATTCCATTTTCTTCTGTCAGTTTCTAGATTTCCTTATTCTATTTTTCTAGACGTTTCACTGTTTCTAAAATTTTGAATTTTTTATAAGGCAGAAAGTTTGATAAACTTGTACTTAGTGAATCATTTTCCATTCTAGTGATGGTAATACTTTTTATTAATATATTTATCGATAATTAACTGTAGTTGCCCTGTGACTCTGGTTATTTCCGTAAACCTCTTTATTCATTGCATACAAATTAAAAACGTTTTTGCTCACATAGTTTTTATAAATAATAAGGTGCACTTTTTATTATTTATCTTCTAAAATAGTACTATACTCACTTTATATATATCTACTCAGAAAGTAACTAAAGATGCCAATAATGATTATAGTTGGTAAATAGTTATAATTTTTATTTTATTTTTTATATCCGTTTCGTGGATGTAAATTAGGTTCTCGTACAATTTCGCTAACCATTTTCAGCCTTTTTCAATTCCAATTCCTTAGATCCCTTGAGCTAAGAGATTACATAAATCTTTGAAATTTTTTTTATCTAATTTAGCACATACCATTTGATCCTCCGCAAAGAGCAAGTGATTCACTTTCCCTTTGGGATCTATCCTCTTTTGCTTAAATTAAAGCTAATTTAAAATCTTGTTCAGGTTTTTCCAAAAACAAAAAGAAAAATGGAAATAAAGCCGTCTTGGGATATAATTTTTGGGGATTCTAACATCAAGGATTGTTATTGATCTTTATTATGCTTATATTTGATTATGGTATTTCACTTACTAATGTTTTCCTTTTTTCTTTTTTATTTTCTTTTTTTTATTTTTTTATTTTTTTTATTTTTATTTTTTGCAAACATAAATTTGAGCATTAAATATTTATACAACTGACCTGGAAATAAAGTTTGGCTTATTCTCGTAAGTAGAGCGAATTGAACTAAATATTGCTATCAACATTTATAATTAAAATAAAGATAAAAAATAAAAGAATTGAAGACCATTTGATTTGTACAGTTGCTGGTCCACAAGGATGAGTAATGAGAAGGGATTGAACAAAGGTCTTGAGATATATTGAATATAAATGTAACAAAAATTTGACCAAAAGTTTAAAAAGAAATTCGTAAGATTTAAACAGCGGAAAGAGTTAGATGAAAAAGGTAGTGCAAAAACTATATATTGTTTTGTTGAGTAGCTGAAGCACAGCATTTGACACTGATTGGAAGACACCTGAATACCATATATATATATATATATATATATATATATATATATATATATATATATATATATATATATATATATATATATATATATATATATATATATATATATATATATATATATATATATATATATATATATATATATATATATATATATATATTATATATATATATATATATATATATATATATATATATATATATATATTATATATATATATATATATATATATATATATATATATATATATATATATATATATATATATATATATATATATATATATATATATATATATATATATATATATATATATATATATATATATATATATATATATATATATATATATATATATATATATATATTCTATTTCCTCTGGTGAGCAAATACCAAAGGATATGTTCAGATACACGTCGTTTGAAGGTGTAAAAGTCAAAAGGTGTTGGGAAAAATGGAAAAGAGAAGTTAGTAAAGACTTTACCGGTAGAGTTCACGTAAAACTGAGCATAGCGGTTAAATCTGGGGTTAGAGAGTTGGACAGAGAAAGGATGAGATTGTGTAGAAAGACGTGTTGTATGAGCCCTTCTCAGTGGAGGAGGCATGCGACAAGAGAATTCAGAAGATTGTAATAGCAATAGTGTAGAGAAAGCGACTCGACACTTCGACGGGCAGAAAGAGACTGCAAAGATCTAGTAAAAGGGAAATGACTTACAAGACGACAAGTTTTAGAATTCACCTTTTCGAGGAGAGCTGCAATGAACTGTAGAACCTCTCCATATATCTTTTTTATTATCATTATTATTATTATTATTATTATTATTATTATTATTATTATTATTATTATTATTATTATTATTATTGTAAAGTTCACATCTCAAGGGCATTTCCCTATTCGAGGAGAGGAACTTTTCTAGGTAGTACATCATACCTAGGACTCCCAAATGGGATCGAACCGGCTCCCTCAAGCACGTGAGTCAATCACTCTACCGTTTGAGCCACTGTAGACAGCATTTTCAGATATATGAGACTTACTCCGTACAGGGTAGAACAAGACCCTATAAAGAGAAAACAACTGGGTGGAGTAAAGAAATCACGTGAAAAAGTAAAACCCGGAATATTAAGGACAGATTGAATGTTTGAGTAATGCATTTTCGAAGATGTTATAGATATGTGGAAGTTTGTGTCGAGTACAAAGATTGAGGAATTAAGTTATTGAGACATAGAAAACGCCCATGTTTTCTGTGCCCCAATTTGTAAAACGAAAAAGATCAGAGGTTAGTTGCTCCAAGTCTTGCATCAATAACTGCTGTTGGGAATAGCGTCTTTCAAACTGATGAGAGCAATGAAGAGTGGAATCTTCGGCATAGAAGCTGATAGGTGATGAAATAATAGAGAGAAGGTCATTAGCGATAGGTTAAAAAAGAGTTAAAGATAGAACAGAACTCTGAGGAACACCATTATTAATAGATAAGAAGGAAAAATGGTGATCAACTACAAAAACTACTTTAGAACGACCGGAAAGGAAATCAGAGAGAAGGATAGTTTCCGGAAGAAGAGTGTTTGAAAATCAAAGCTTTGTGTAAAACTTTATCGAAGGGTTTCGATATGTCTACAGCTGCAATGAAAGTTCACTGAAACGCCGAAGAGCGAAGGACCAAAAGACAGAGAGGAGGGAAAGAAAATCACCAGTAAAGTGCCCTTTACGAAAGCCTCTTTACTGTCAATCAGAGATAAGAATAGAAGAATTGAGAAGTTTCCAAATCTTTCTGTTAAGAATAGATTTAAAAAACTTAGAAAGAACGGAGGTTAAAGATATAGAAAGATAGTTAGAGGGCTGAGAGGGGTCTCTCTTCTTCGGCACAGGTTGAATGAGCGTACGTTTCCAGGAAGAAAAGAAGGTCTAAGTACGAAAACAGAGAAGTAATAGTTTACCAAGGCAAGGTGCAAGTTCAAAACTACAAATTTTGAGAATCAAAGGAGAGATACTATCAGGATTATGCACCTTCTTAATGTTTAGTTCAGTTCAGAGAGAGCAAAAATGACATCTTTAGAAGAAATTACAAAACTAGGTATAAGTGTTTTTGATGGTGTTGAAGGAGGAGGAATAGATACCAAGCTGTCTAAATTGGAATTAGAGGCACAAGTTTGAGCAAAGAGTTCAGGCTTATAAGATGGCAAAACGGCAGTTGTGTCGTCAGAAGATACTAAAGAAAGGAAAGAAGAAGAAACAAACTTAGTGTTTGCATTTTTTTTTTGTGCAAAATGCTAGAAAGAGAGTGAAAAAGAGGACCCAGAAACATTACATTTCTACGGAGAAATGAGTTTTTGGTTTTACGGAGAATAGATTTTGTACGATGCAGAGTCAAAATATAAGGTGAATGAGTTTCTGGAGTTTGAAGAAGAGGGTAATCCTTGAAGGCAGAATCCCTACAGAGAACAAGTAGAGCTAAGCCAAAGTTTGTCAGGTACAGTAGAAGTGAAGAAATATGGAATGAATCCCTTCATGACAGAGAGAGAATCACCTCGGTTATGAGCTCTACACATTCCGAGGGACCCCTCCCACTAAAACATTAATTATTCCATGGGAATCAGAGAAGTAAAACTTCAAGTCAAATCAGTGACCGGCACCGAAGATCCAAAAACGTCTCCAACCCGAAGAGATAGAGCAAGTTTTAGAGATAAGAAATTGGCAGTGTTGAACATTGAAATCGCCTAAAATGATGGTTTCAGAGAAAGGAAAAGAAGAAAGAATGCGATC
Organism: Armadillidium nasatum; assembly: GCA_009176605.1. Lineage (NCBI taxonomy): Eukaryota > Metazoa > Arthropoda > Malacostraca > Isopoda > Armadillidiidae > Armadillidium > Armadillidium nasatum. Next base: position 13,514 of record SEYY01022288.1, on the reverse strand, counting down.
TATTTGGAGTTTAGATAGTCAAAATGCTTTTTATAGTCAGTAGAATTAAGTGATAATTGACAGAACAAATCAATTTAATTGTAGAATTACACGAGAGCTTGAGTCATAAAGTAGATAATTCAGAAGACTGAAGACTATGTACACGAGAACAGACAGCATCTTTGGGCACATACAGTATGTGCAACATCCGCCTTTAGCTGAAAACTGAGGATAGATATAGTAGGAGGTAACAGAGTAAGGTTAACTTTCAGAGCACTCAGGTACCTGAATTTTAGTTAAGAACAGGAGATGAGGTTTAGAAGAAAAGAGGTGGTGTTCGAAAAATTGGAAATTTTACATAAGGTCCCCAGTGTTGCAGAAATTAATGAAAAAAGATGACCGTGCACAGAGTAAGTTGACATAGAGGTTTTGGCGTCACCATCTCCAGCATCGAAGGCCGCCAACTCCCAAATGTTGATGGTTAGAGGAGTGGATGAGGGGTATTGCTTGGATGCCACCCCTCAAGCATCTTCCGAGCAGCTTAATGTTTCGCCATTTTTTAAAGATAATGTATGAGTAAAGCTTGTAAATTGTAAGGGCATTTGCGAATTTGCATTGAGGTACTTTTATAGCTTCTGACGGCGCTATGTAAAGTGTCTAATATATATATATATATATATATATATATATATATATATATATATATATATATATATATATATATATATATATATATATATATATATATATATATAATAAACAATAAAACAATAGCAAGATGCAAAATGAGGGGAAATCTAAGAGCGTTGAATTTAAAGGAACAGAATTTGGAAAATAGAAAAAAAAGAAGCAGAGGGGAAGAAACGTTAGTAAAAAAAAGGGAGGTGTGTTTGCGTGTATATGAGAGAGAGAGAGAGAGAGAGAGAGAGAGAGGAAAAGTGTCTATTAAAATTCCAAATGACTCTCATCATTGAAGGAAAAAAATTGCATCATAAATGGAAAGCCATTTATATCAAATCAAGAAAACGGACTTTCATTTAAATTAAATTTTCAATTTTAAATTTACATGTGTAAAGAAACTACAATATGTACGGACTTTCTTTTCAAATTTACAAGTATATATATATATATATATATATATATATATATATATATATATATATATATATATATATATATATATATATATATGATATATATAATATGCGGATATATATATGCGGATGCGGATGCGGATATATATGCGGATGCGGATGCGGATGCGGATGCGGATGCCATCACTAATATATATATCAAAAGAATTGGAGAAAATCTAAAGCCTGAGCCAAATTAAAAGCCGACATGTTTCGGTACACGGCCTTTGAAAAGATTGCAAATTAAAGGATGATGGGAAAATAGATAAAGTGGAATCAGACTTTACCATTGAAGGAATGAAATATAGGGAATACCGATTACGTTTGGGGATGGAGCTAGAGAAATGAACAAGGAATGGATTAAAGTGTATGAAAAGACGAGTCTTTCTCAAAGGAAGAGGTTTGCAATCGGAAAGTTTAAAAGAGCTGTAGAATTATAAATTCGGTAGGATAATGAGAGTGACCTAACAATTCGATGAACATTAAGAGATGGAGAATTTTAATGAGAGTGAAAGAGCTGATAAGAAGAAAAGCCCTAGACTCTACCTCTTTATGGAGAACTGTGTAAATGAACCAACTCAGATGAAAGAAGCACACTCTTTATAGAGAATAACGACACTTTTATAAAAAGTGGGATGGAAGGAATTCTAAAAACACCTCAGAACATCGACATCTTAGAAATTTATTTAGTAAGAGAAATTATATGATTTTTCCAAGAGAGAAAGATAGACACCTAAAGAGTAAAGTATAGAAATCAAAGCTTTGTGTCAGAAACTACAGAAAGTTTTTGACATTTCTAGAATTAAAACAAAAGATTCACTCAAATGTCAAAGGGTAATAGATCAAGAGTCGGAGATAGAAAGAAAGAAAAGTATCAGTAGATATGTCCTTGGAAATCTCACTAGTGATCAGAAATAAAAAAAAAAAACAAGATTTAAGATGTTTTCAAATCTTCATGGTAATTAAAGATAGATTCATAAACTCTGAAAAGTGCTGTCGTTAAATCAATAGAACGACTGTTAGATTAATGATAGCTCTCTTTTTATCAAAGGTTGCAGGAGTACACATTCTCAGCAAGGAGGAAAGATTGAAGTCAATTTTCATAGAGGGAAAAGTTTTTCAAAGCAAGATAGTCAGATTTACAAGTTTTAAGAACCATGATGAGATGTAGTCAGAACTGTAATCCTCTTATTATTGAACTCAGTAAGGGCAGAAATCATATACTTCGATGAAACTGCAATATTAAGCATAAATGAGTTAGAGAGATGTGTAGGAGGAAGAAGAGCTTAAGAGCCATCTAAAGCATAATTAAAGGCAAGCATATCAGAGAAGGGTTCAGTTTTAGCAGAAAATAAGACAACTGTGGCCCCCAGAATCTTAAGGAAAAAAAGTTGAAAGAAATATTTGATTTTTTTTCCATAATGTATGAAAGACTGTGACAAAGAGGAACCAGAAAGGACTATTGTACTTTCTACTGAGAAAATAATTCTTAGTATCCTGTAAGAGAAACTTTACACCAATTCAAAATGAAATAATAAAAGGATAATATTCTTGAATTTGATGAAGAGAGTGTTTCTTGAAAGCAGCTTCCATGCAGCAGAACAAGCAGAGTTAATCCAAAGGTTATAAGTTTGATTTCAGAGGAAAGAGATTCGAATGAATGCTCGATTCCAAAGAGAATCATCTTGTTTATGATCTCTCCGTATTCAGAGGAACTCCTCATCTCGCTTATGATATTATCTTTACCTAAGAAAATTAAAAAAAAAGTACCATCGTGATTACGACTACTTTGTGGCAAAAGAAATGCCAAAAACAATTTTTTTGGTTGGCCTTCTTGGGGAAGATACAAAGAGATAGAATAGGTTTAGAAAGATAATGATCGGAGAAAACTAGATAAGGAAATAGCTTAATTATAATTAAATAAGATAAGGGATTTTGAGTTAATATCCAAGACCATCAGTGACTTATATATATATATATATATATATATATATATATATATATATATATATATATATATATATATATATATATATATATATATATATATATATATATATATATATATATATATATATATATATATATATATATATATATATATATATATATATATATATATATATATATATATATATATATATATATATATATATATATATATATATATATATATATATATATATATATATATATATATATATATATAAATATGAGTTCGACTCCAATTTATGACTCCTACAAGTAACTGTTGTAGAATACGAATATTTTCCTTCATTCAATCTTTCCATTAGTGGAGCATCTAAATTTTGACCACAAAAATAAATCCACCCTCGAAACGACACTTTGGTAATGACCATAATTGCAAGACGCCCCCTAGGCATTACTCGCGTCCTGGAGAAAAAAATACACATTAAGGGAAGAGGCCCCCAAGATCCCAAGGCATTGTAGACCTTTAATTGTCTGTAAGGGTCATTGTCCATACTCATTTCAAGCCTATTTCGAGCCTAAAGGGAAGGGAAGGAAAAGAAAGCAGGTACAGAGGCTCGAATGAAGGGAATAAAGCTAATAATGGTGAAGAAATAGGGCCAAATTAATAATATGTGGCGAGAATAGTTCAAGTTTAATTAATGTTTTATTAGAAATTACTCTGCTCATATTATGAGCGGAGTTTCGCTTTGCTCAAGGAAATTCTTTCTCAAATTACTCGAATATATATATATATATATATATATATATATATATATATATATATATATATATATATATATATATATATATATATATATATATATATATATATATATATATATATATATATATATATATATATATATTAAAAACAATTAAAAAATACTAACGTCTATATATATATATATATATATATATATATATATATATATATATATATATATATATATATATATATATATATATATATATATATATATATATATATATATATATATATATATATATATAATATATATTAAGATATTATGATAATTTTTCAAGTAAAAAAATGAGAGTACAATAAGCAGCTTCCAATATTGGAAATATATATTAAAAAAATTTTTCCTTAAGTTTGGCCATTTATGATTCAGTAAACGTAGTTAATTTTTTTTATTTTTTTTATTTTACTGCTTATAGATTTTTAGTTCCCCCGTAATTAAGAGATCTCCCTAAAGGGGGGGATAAGCGTCTCCCCGTTTTGTAGGTGGCTGTCCCTCTCAAAAAAGAAAGGTCTATTTCAGCCCACCAACTGTTTTCAAAGTCTAGGCCTAAGAAGCCTCAGGCGTCCTTGAGCTTCTTTAAAGTCCTAATAATTTATATTGGCTTAGACGCCCTCTCTAATTAAAGGTAAGAGAGGTCAAAGCCATTAAATTGAGGTAATTAAACCACCTCAAATACAATGACAGTTTAGATTATAGGACAATTTTTTTTTTTTATACGAACGTGTTTCTATTATACATTGACACACTTATATATTGCATTTAACTTTTATTTTTAATTAAATCCTTTCTTAAAATAGATGGAAATATACAGTATAGAAAATTTATTATCTAAAATTAGACTTCACTTATGAGACAAGGTATGTTACTGTTGGTGTTCTATTGATTTTGTAGAGAGAGATTTTGTTTCTTTCGTTGCATCTTTGTTGCTGTTATTGTTGCTGCTATTGCGCTGTTTTTGTGGCTGTTTTTGTTGCTGTTATTGTGGCTGTTATTGTTGATGTTATTGTGAATGTTTCTGTTGCTGTTATTGTCCCTGTTATTGTGGCTATTATTGTTGCTGTCATTGTTGCTGTTATTGTTGTTGCTATTATCGTTGTTGCTACTCATTTTTACTCTCGTAAGCAGCTGCAACGTTGACTCATTCTTTAAACAAATTTAATTATAAAAATTTTCCCCTCGCATTTCCAGACAAATTAAATATTTTTTTTTTGGTACCCAATAATTATACTGAAGGAATTTTCATTTCTCATATATATATATATATATATATATATATATATATATATATATATATATTATATATATATATATATATATATATATATATATATATATATATATATATATATATATATATATATATATATATATATATATATATATATATATATATATATATATATATATATATATAACACATATTTTTAAAATTAATTTAAGAAATAACGATGAGCATTGGTGCGGCATCCAATCTATTATTTTTATAATTATTATTATTATTATTATTATTATTATTATTATTATTATTATTATTATTATTATTATTATTATTATTATTATTTTATTATTATTATTATTATTATTATTATTATTATTATTATTATTATTATTATTATTATTATTATTATTATTATTATTATTATTATCATGTTGTTGTTGTTGTTGTAGATATTTCTATAATGCAAGTAGTGCTATTATACACTAACAATAGTATTATACTATTTTTACTATTATTAAAATGCTGGAGATGATATTTATTATTATTATTATTATTATTATTATTATTATTATTATTATTATTATTATTATTATTATTATTGTTATTATTGTTATTATTATATTTGTATTATTTTTATTATTATTATAATAATTCTTTGGGCTTAGATCATAAATTCGCCTCCCTAAATCCTTTTTATAATTTATCAAAACACTAAGAATACAATGATTTGTTTACAGGAAATTTGTAACTAAAAAATGAATAAATATTTAAATATTTCTGAAAATTTTTATTATGATTTGACATTTTTTTATTAGTATTAGTTTTATATTATTATTATTATTATTATTATTATTATTATTATTATTATTATTATTATTATTATTATTATTATTATTATTATTATTATTATTATTATTATTATTATTATTATTATTATTATTATTATTATTATTATTATTATTATTATTATTATTATTATTATTATTAGTATTATTATTATTATTATTATTAGTATTATTGTTATTGTTATTGTTATTGTTATTATTATTATTATTATTATTATTATTATTATTATTATTATTATTGCTATCCTTGCTATTTTATGCATTATTATTACTGTTTGTTATATTACAGGCATCCATATTTGTATTTAAATGTTATTAAAATAAATTGAAGAACTATTTATTGATTAATCTTTGTGGCTCAGTGGAAACCAATGTGTGTCCCCTTAGAAGCCACTTTTCAGAGAACTGGACAAATTATTAATATTGTATTTAGCAGTAATATTGTAAAATTGTAAATGTGCTTTTCCTGAATAAACTATTGAAATTGTATTATCAATGCAATTGATAATGTTATTTTTATTATTATTATTATTATTATTATTATTATTATTATTATTATTATTATTAATTATTATTATTATATTTATTATTAAAATTTACATAATAATTTTATAATTATTATTACTGTAACTCGGTTTAAAATCTAGCATAAACGAAAATACAAAAGACAAAAGATAAAAATAAAACTAATAAAATGTTTGAATTATAACGAAAATAAAGAGTAATTAATGGTGTTTAATCCTGTCGTACAATGGAATATAAATAAATAAAAAAAATCTCCCAGATTTAATTAACCTGCCTAACGCTATCCTGTTTGCTCAATCAGTTGCTCAGATTGATGATTAAATATTTATTAAATGCAAATAAAATTCTGGTAGGGGAAAGATTTGTTAATATTAATACTTAAAAGAAGCAGAAGCGTAAGAGCATATGTATATATATATATATATATATATATATATATATATATATATATATATATTAATATATATATATATATATATATATATATATATATATATATATATATATATATATATATATATATATATATATATATATATATATATATATATATATATATATATATATATATATATATATATATATATATATATATATATATATATATATATATATATATATATATATATATATATATATATATATATATATATATATATATATATATATATATATATATATATATATATATATATATATATATATATATATATATATATATATATATATATATATATATTAATTTTAAAAAAATTTATTTTTAATTTTCTTTAAAACTTTAAATTTATATTGAGAAATTATTTTTAATTTTATAATTATTGACAAAAAAGTTTAAGAAAAAATAAATTTATTATTACATATTTTGTAAGTAAATACTTACAATAATGATAATATCTATTAATATCTATACGATGAATTAAAATTAGCTTATTATTTTTAATTATTTTTAAATAAATGAAATTAATATTATTATAAAAATCATTTATATTAATTAATTACTGATACTACTACTACTACTACTACTACTACTACTACTACTACTACTACTACTACTAATAATAATAATAATAATAATAATAATAATAATAATAATAATAATAATAATAACAAAAATAAAGACGAATATACATTTTTACATTTTTATTAAAGTTTTCTAGTTTCCATTTTAATTGTAATTAAAACGAAAGAAAAATATTGCATTATTTCCATGCAAATTTTGAATGCAAACAGGAAAAAAAATTTTATAGAAAACAATCGCTAGTCTCGATGTTCAAGAACAAACCTTCCACTATATATTATATATATATATATATATATATATATATATATATATATTATATATATATATATATATATATATATATATATATATATATATATATATATATATATATATATATATATATATATATATATATATATATATATATATATATATATATATATATATATATATATATATATATATATATATATATATATATATATATATATATATATATATATATATATATATATATATATATATATATATATATATATATATATATATATATATATATATATATATATATATATATATATATATATATATATATATATATATATATATATATATATATATATATATATATATATATATATATATATATATATATATATATATATATATATATATATATATATATATATATATATATATATATATATATATATATATATATATATATATAATATATATATATATATATATATATATATATATATATATATATATATATATATATATATATATATATATATATATATATATATATATATATATATATATATATATATATATATATATATATATATATATATATATATATATATATATATATATATATATTTATATATATAAATGGTTGTAGAAGGAATAGTACATTGGTAACATAAGCAGCATAATCAGATTAGAGAATAAATAGGAAAGGAAAGTAAAATAGAAACCATAAATATTGTTACGAAATGCAACAAAAACTCACGTCAGAAAAGGAGAAGGAAACAAATGGTCCAAAATCTGGTGTGGAAACAAGACGTTAAAATTGAGAGGAATTCCAAACACGTCTGCAGAGTATAAATTCTGTTGTCAATTCAGAAACGTTGCGAAAGAATTTTGGATGTTCGTTTTTTTTTTTTTTTTTTTTTTTTTTTTTTTTTTTTTTTTTTTTTTTTTTTTTTTTTTTTTTTTTTTTTTTTTTTTTTTTTTTTTTTTTTTTTTTTTTTTTTTTAATTTAAATAGTGCTCGATTAATTGTTTAAGTTTGGTTACTTGGTAAATAATTAATTGTGAAAGATATAAACTCGTATATATATATATATATATATATATATATATATATATATATATATATATATATATATATATATATATATATATATATATATATATATATATATATATATTAATATTTAATTTAAAGAAAGTTAACTAGTTCACTCTCTATTAATATAACTTAGCATTTAAAACCACTATAGTTAAAAATATAAAAAGTAAAACACTAAAACGATGTTAACATTGAAGATAAAAGAAATTATCAACAACGGAGGATTAAAAACAAAAAGAAAGTGGTAACAGTTTCAGAGACTTGCTTCCTGTCTCCCTCTTCAGGCCAATAGTAGGAGAAAAATGAGAGAAAACAAGCAAAAAGCAGTACAAAGTCGCCATTGAAGTAGCCAGAAGCGGAAAAAACTAGCGGCAATTTAGAGTTTTCTTGTGTCTTAAAAATATTACGGAGGAATTTTATTAAGATATTGTCAACTTCAAAAAATTTAGTGATATTAAAATTCGGTAGGGCTTCTATAAAAAATGATTCTATTAATCTATTTATTAAGAGGCTTAGATTTAGATTCAAAAACGAATTTAGCATCTTCCCATCCAATTCTGTGTTGTGTTATAATGTGCATGAATATAGAAATCAGCAATACTGATAAATTTCACCTAACTTTATCCTATAATATATATATATAATATAATATATATATATATATATATATATATATATATATAATATAATATATATATATATATATATATATATATCAACGATTTTAAAAGTCTGGTATAGACTCTCACAGACTTTTTTCTAATGGTTCGAGTCCAGTAGCAGACATTAATTTCTATATTATATTATTATATTATATATATATATATATATAATATATATATATATAATATAAATATAAATATAATAATATAATATATATATACACAAGTTAGGTATGATTTTAATTATAATACAAAGGAATTTTAACATACAAATTTCAAAAAAAAACCTCCCCCCCAAAAAAAAAAAAAAAAAAAACTTTTAACAATTTATTTGCCATTTTATAAATCTAAAAAGTTATTGGAATCAGTGTGTTTTGCTGTCGAATTCCTTAAGTTCTTTTCTAGACTGTTTGGTTCAAATATCTCATTCTGTTTTCATATCCAATTCTTACTTGTGCCTTGTGTACAGTACTGCATGGAACCGCAGTTTTAATTGCCCTTCAAATTGTTTATTTCTTATTTGTTAAACATTTAAAACAGGTGGCTGGGTGATTGTTTCCTTTTCCCAATCAATCATGTTTGAATAATCATCTCCATTAAAGTTTAGTGTTTTAAACAGTTCAAAAATTCTTGCATTGGAGTTCCTTACTCCTGCTTGAATAATTCGTTGAACACCTAAATCTCTTATCACTTTTCTTGTTTCCGCTAACATTGCAAAGTAATACAATCTCAAGATGAGCAAAGTAGAAGTTGTTTCTTAGTACACGCTCCATAATCATAGTATGTTTTTTGTAAACATCTAAAGTAGGCACATCAGGCATCAGAAATTATGTGAACCATCAGTTGTCTTTGTATGTGAATATATACAAAACCACCCTAGTGCGCAAACTTTCTTTATATTTATTAGATTTTAAAGAGCTTTGCTTGGATGTTTTGTGGAAACGCATAACCATAAGATTCTGTTCGCTTTTGTTAGCCATTTGGCATGATAAAGAGTGCCTGGAGATTTCTTGGCTAATGATGGCGATATATTCCCTGATTTTATACTAATACACACTTCATACAAAAATTTTTGGTTAATGCTAATTTGCTTAACGATATCAACAGGAATTTTTTCAGGGTTGCTGTTTACAAGATCAAAATAACACTCTCCAGCTTTTTACATCTTCTTCAATTTTATCTCCAATGGTACCCTTAAAATTTTTTGGTCCTGATGTTTCTCCATCAATTGCCTCGAATATGTGTCTGAATAGAGGCTCATTTACATATAAAAATAAATCACCGTGTCACTCTTTCCAAATATATTTCAATCAGTCTCAAAACTCAACCAACTCTTCCAGTGTTAACTAGAGTCCCATAGCAAAGAATAGCTTTAAGGGAAATCTCGCTATTAGAATCAATTAAGAAAGTTATTATTTCATCAGCAATACATCTGGCATTGGCAAAATATAGTGTAACATGAACCATGTAAATATCATTTGGTTCTTTTATAATAACATAATGTTCTTCCAATTCAGTTCCAGGTGTTCTTTTAGTTTGATCTTTTCTGCCGTCAAATCTAATACATTCAATTTATGCGTTTTCTATTTTCATTCTGATTGAATTCATTATGTCAACACGTTTCCTCTCTCTTTCAATTTCAACGTTTTTCCTATCCAGCAAATTACTTTCATTCAATATTCCCGTATCCTTTAATGCTGCATTAACTAAAGCAGCAGTGATCATATAGCTTACACGAAACCTGTCAGCTGTTATCGCTAAATATTCACAAATCTATTCTGAGAATTTTCACTAAGTTCAAATTCTGAAAGAAACCCTTAATCTTTTCCGCTTTCCTCTATTTCCAATGTCTCTTCTTCCATAACATCAAAGTTTAATTCTGTGTTGGTTGAAGGGACACAAATTTCTACGGCTCTGGTAGTGCTACTGCTGCTTCTGCAACCCTTACCCCTGCTTAGACTTACAATAGATTCAGCATTTAACCTTTCCAATTTTTCTTGTCTTTCTTCTCGCACCTGTTACTGTTTTATCAATTGTCCCAAGTTGATTTTTCCTTTGTTTTTGACCTACATAGGATTGCCATGGTGCTATAATTTTGCATCTACAATGATTTCTTTCCAGTTATTCATCATGCATTTGCATTGCAATGTCAAACACTAAAATGATTTTAGTTCATTTCATCTCTTCTTTTGTGTTTGTGGGATCTATAGAGCCTTTGACTCTAATTATCGTAAGTGTATGGTTGAAAGAAAAACTTTCTCCACATGGATTCCATGTCCCTTGCAACAATTCTATAACCACCTTTAGCAGTTACCGAACCTTTCGATGGTGCTTGCTCTTATTCCATAACATATATATATAATATATATATATATATATATATAATATATATATATATATATATATATATATATATATAATATATATATATATATTAATATATATATATATATATATATATATATATATATATAATATATATATATATATATATATATAATATATATATTATAATATATATATATATATATATTTATAATATATATTATTATAATTATATATATATATTATATATATTTGATGATAGACAGATGAAGTAGACAATATCTGCTTCGAAGGAACATCGAGGGGAATTCACTTGATGTCCAAATATTGAATGTAAGTTTTACTTCAGACATTATTAATATTAAAATTTAAATATAATTTTTTTTATCTGGAAAGCTTATATTTTTTTTTTTATATATATATATAGATATATTATTAATTAATATTATAATATAATTATAATATATATATATGAATATGATATTTACAGAAACCTGCCTTCATTATTCCTTTTTGTGCATGAGTGTGTAGGTATATGTGTTGTTGAGATACGCCTGACAAAGTTAAACAGGAGATCAGGAGTAAATTACATATTTGAGATTGATTTTAGAATCGAGAATAACGTAAAAGTGGAGTAATGAGTGAGAGGGGTAAGGAGAGTTGCACAAATTTGAAATTTTGCACACAGCATCAAACCGTAATACTATTGCCTGTGCATAGCGTATTTTTGAATTTTTTTTTTTAAAATGTACGTTTATATCCACCCTTTTATATATATATATTATAATATATATATATATATTATATTATATATATATATATATAATAATATTAATTATATAATATAATAGTATATATAAATGTAATTTAAAAATATAATTCAGAAATTTATACATATCTTGTCATTTTCATTACAATTTTATTTATGCATAGAAATAGAATCATGAGAAAATCGATCTCCTAAAATGAGAAAAGGTTTTCATCAGAATAAAAATCAAATCCTAAAAAATGAATAGAAATACAACAAAAGAAGGTAAAACTCATTATCGGTGAGTCAAAAAGATACCAAGAAAAAAAAAAAAGTTGGGTAAAACCCCTCCCAAAATGGGTAGATTCCCCCAAACTCTGGCAAGATCTCTTTTAATGTCTCTTTATTACATTTTATGGAACGAGATTCTGGGCTCTTTTTTGCATTTGACTAAACACGAAGCCCTTTTTGGAATGAAGTTTTGCTGCTTATCCCAGCGACTTACCCTCATCCTTTACATAAACTCTATTACTTCAATTCAAAACAAACCATCAGAAAATTAGGACTTGATCCTTGCGATTTCCTTCTTGATCCCTTGCCTATTCTCAGAGGGCGAAGGTGCGAGCAGACGAAGAGGATGCTTCTTTTTTATTCTTGGTGAATATGTTTTATAAGAATGAGAGAAAAAGGATTCGAAAAAAGAAGAAAAAAACAACTGTAATATATGTTATGAATAGCATTTGAGATTTCCAAAAGAATTATATATATTATATATATATATATATATATTATATAATTATATATATATATTATAATAATATATATATATATATATATATATATATAATATTGTTGTGTGTGTGTGTGTGTGTGTGAGTGTATGCTTATGTGCGTGTTTGAATGGGTTATGATAAATTATGAATGCAAATTTCAAGACTTTTATTGCATTTAACGATCATAATAGAGTCCAAATACAAT